>JAGFPH010019836.1:3714-14807 GCA_018207615.1 Philaenus spumarius
ATTCTAAATTAGCCCAATTGGTTGGAAATAAACGTATTTTGGTTCATTGTAGGCCTAACCTAAAATTATATTCAGTTTTTGATCCAAATCAGTTGTTTTATATATAATATGTAACAACCAATGTTTTGAATTGAATTAAAATATAGTAAGCATTTTTAGTTGATTTTTGTTTTTATTTACTTTAAGTTGGTCAATCTAATCTAAAAAGCTGTTGATTTTGAAAAAATAATAAACTGGTTACAAATTTGCTAGTAAAGTTGCTACATGGTAATGAATGTTAACAAACATGTGTTACTAAGCATTTTATACGAACAGCTGATTTTGTGTACTATGGTCTTGAGTCCATACAAAAGAGGCTGTTTAGTTTTTCCAAATTTGAAACTTTTTCGTGAAACTTATTTTAAAACTTATTTAAAACCTAGTTCGGACTATTACGAATATTTTAAAACAAAAAATAACCAAATTGGTCCAGCCGTTCTCAAGTGATGCGCTTACAAAGGAACAGCAATTCATTTTTATTATATAGATTGGGAATTCTTTCAGTTAATGATTTGTACATAATAATCACTGTCCCTAAATTATTATTATTTTTTTAAATAATGAGGATTTCATTGTAGGCTTACTATTTATGTGACATTGAAATAATGCTATTTAAAATGGTGCTACAAGTTAAAGTAGTGGTCTTTTAGTTATGTAAAAGCCAGACGTTTAGCTAGTGTAATTTTTTCCTAACCAAGTTTTTTTAATTTTTTTTAATTGTGTATTTAAATTGCATTTATGTTGTTGTCTTGAAACTTACTTTTGTGTACTCATCTTAACCATAATTGAGTAACAAATAATATTTACATTTACATCCAAAACAACCTTATTAAACTGGAAAGAAAAACACAATATAAATAAATATTAGCAAATTGGTCTTCTCTTACATACACGGTTACAGCCAGATCTACTGAAAACTTAATTAATTTTTCTTAACAATTATAAAAAACACATGTTCAAGTAACATATGTTCAAGTCAAACAACTTACAATCTGTGTACTTGGACTACAAAGAACAAAACATAATATTTATTATATGATCAACTAATATTTTATAACAGTTGTTATATCACCCAAAAAAATTTAACCGCTGACATGAGTTGAGCGAATGTGCAAAATTAAGTTTTTACGTTTTAGGAGTTTCCACCAACTATCTGGGAAATTCATCTATTCACGGAGGCGCTGAATAGCTGCCTATGTATTAGTAGAACATATACATAAAAATATTAGTAGAATTTGTTTAACCCTAACCATCTAGCTTTGACTCACTCGCTCCTTCGTTCCACTCGCAGCGGAAAACTCGTTTCGCGAGTTGCACCTCGACCTTGCAGCCTCGCTTCTCTTGCGGCGTACAAAATCGGCCGTCGGCCTCATATCAGAAGATGCGCCCACGGTAAAATCTCCCACGTGGATTTGAACCAAGTCATTTTATGGTATTTTACGTGTTAGTCAATTTTTGGAGGAACCGAAGTTAGCTATAATGTCGTGTAAAAAAATAGATTTTTTGGCTAACGAACTCGTCAGAGCGACAACCAACGTGTGTAAAAAAAATTGGACAAAAACGGACGTAAAATGCGGCCATTAGAGTACAACAACATATGTATATTATATTGTTAATAACACAACAAAATCTGTTCTGAGGACCATGATAGGTGCTCATTTACCACTCCCGACCTTACATCTCACCATAAGAATCACTACAATATCTTTAATAATAATAATATAATCTTTATTTATTGAGGCGAAGTTATGACCATTTAATTGTTCCACTCTCTTCCACTTAACCTCGACACAAAAAATAGCCTACACAAATACATAAAAATTCATATTACAAATAAAAATTAATGAAGAAACAAAACTACAACTAATAATTACTTCTAAAACATAATGAATAAAAACTAAAAATATACACATTTGTCTACTAAATAAAATAAAATTAAAAGTTAATTATGTTATATCTCATCCTTCCTATGGAATTTCGCTAATAACTTTCAAGTATTAATAATTTACCTTGCATAGTGCGTTAAAATTTAACATTTCCAAGTTTACAAAACTAAATCTATAAATAATTTGCAGTTAATTTCAAAACAGTATTGTGTCCAAGCCGGGCTTTACACATTAAACTCAATCTTCATTTACAATAAGTACAAAACCACCGTCTTAATTCAAAGATTTGTTGAAGTTGTGTTAATGCAAATTATATCAGGCGTTTATATAATGCATATTTACGGCAACCTTCCACCGTTGCCTTCAATATATTACTTCAAAATAAGCCAAGCTATAAGCCCAGTTTAATTATACAGATTGTAGCCACTACGCGTACCAGTGCTCTTGGTTATTGAGGGGCTTAAACTATTTCTGCCCGCGTATGTTAATACCGTAGACTGACCTTATAACTTCAAGTAAATTTCTCTTACCTCCAGTAGCGCACAGACGGGAGGGGGGACGAACGGGACCTGTCCCCCCCAGAAAATTCTTTTAGTAATGTGGATATTATTTTAAACTAATCGATCGTTGAATACGTAGTCGATATTCATTTACAAATTACATCGTGATGTGATCACGAAAAAATCGTTATTTTGGGAATAAATATGATCCTTATCCTACGCAATCATGGTTTTATAACAGTGATTTTTGAGTCTAGGTGGTCTGGTTCATGAGTTGACGGTATACGAGCGCTGATAACGCAGCGTTGATAAAGCTGAAAACCGGGCGTTAAATTCCCAAATTATGCGAGACATTGAAAGTGCGATGTTGGCAACAGCCTAGATGGTACAAGGGGTTACAAGCGGTGAAAGGGGCAGTTTTTCGGCAAAAAACCGTCATCGATATCACGCTAAAAAATTAGCAAATTTGAAAGGTCTTGACTAAATTTACCCAATCCCCAAAGGGCGGACAGGTGGGTTGGTACAAAAGGGGTGGCGGACAGGGGTAAAGGGGGCTAAAAATTGGGCAAAAATCATCATCAGTAAAATGTCCGCCATTTTGACTACTTAATATAGGACACGTAAGGACTCTAAAGTCAGAAGGGCGGCCAGCTAAGTTGGTACAATGGGCCATAAAACGGATTCAAATGAACAACTCACCTGAGCGCTTATTTTGCATCGGCGGCTCTTATCTCGATAACAACTCGATGGATTTCGACATATAACGTTTCATTTTTGTTGTTTTTACATAATAATTCAATATTTACATAAAAAATATACCTATATATATCGATAAATATCGAATTTATAGCAAATTTTTTTCTCTTTTGTTCATTTGTATTAATTGAGACGACGTATATTTGTAAAATATTTTGAAATCTTAGTCTGTTACATTCATTTATTGCAAATGAGAATAATAATAAAAAATTTAAATCTATAAAAATAATTGAACAGCATTTTTGTAAATGTATAGTTATTGTTTAAGAGAGTCAATGTTCAATTTGAATACTTTAATTTTAACTTTAAATTTTTAATTATTGGGCATATTTATTTGTAGGAAAAAATATACAACGTACCGGAATTAAAAAAAAAAAAAAAATAGTCTAAGAGGATAACAGTAAAGTGAACAAAATACATAAATAATCAGGTTTCAAAAATATTCTTTTCATAATTGTTTACAAAAATGAAAATCGAATATATAAAACCATATTATTCCACAGGTAATCAATTGTTTCAATACAGAAATATATAAAATACAGAACTTATATATTTATTTTTTAAATCACTTTCGCTTGAACGTTCATCATCATAATTATAAATAAATATTGAGCTTGAATTGTGAGAAAATATACTTGACAGAATAAACTTTGAACACAAAATCTCACAACTAATACGTTTATTAACTCAAACGACAAAGTCGCCATCTTCAGTGATACACGAGCTACAATAGTCAAACTATAACTATACAAACGTTACCATCTAAGCTATCCGCCTGCGTGGGGATTTAACAATCCGTTCTAGATGAATGTTTTATAATAGAGAAGTTCCATTTTACAGATGACGGCGGAATTTGGGCTCCAGCTCTCCGCCAAACTGCAGAAGGAAAACATTTTGAGCCTTTATTGTAAACAAGGTAAGCTGTTACAAAAGTTTATTGGTAATTGTTATTTTTTAACATGTAGTAAATATTAATAATTTGAAATAAAAATTGTTCCTCATCCTCCTATGTAGGCTCCCAGTGAGTGTGATAACTCGCTCACTATCCACATAAACTGGTCCTACTGCTAGTGTGGATTATAGGAGTTTTGCTTTTAAAACGGATGCCAATAAGTAAAATTAATAAATGTGCAAAAAGCCCAATATTGTATAACATTTTTTTGCATTATCCTAATCTATAAAAAAATTGTTAGTTGTGAAGAATAATTACCTGATTCTAAATTTGCCAAATCGGTTGCAAATAAAGGTATATTGGTTCATTTTAGGCCTAACCTGAAATCATGTTAGGTTTTTGATCGGAATCAGTTGTTTTATTTATATAATATGTAATAACAGATGTTTGAATTACGATACATTCAGTTGAATTTATTAAAATTGTCGTCGCTCGTCGCAAAGGATCGGTAATATAAATTACTAACGAGCTCAAATGCAATCAGTTTCAAAATATTCACGATTTGATTCGATCAGAAATAACCTCGCTTTGACGAGACATTCAATTTCTTCTTTTTAATGAATTCTGTGCAATCTAAACAATTTTCCAATCCTTTTCCTCGAAACAAGTATCAAATCGGAATTTATGATTTCGTTTCATTTCGTTTAGTGAACAAATTAAACATTACAGACGAACTTGTTCCTCAAAAGATAAGCAATAAACTCGCAATGCAATCAGTTTCAATCTATACAATAATAAAATCGTGTCTGTCTGTCTATGCAACAACTGAGAAGGTTTAGGAGAAGGTCTAGGCAACTTCTTCGGGAAGGTTTAGGAGAAGTGCACGTTCGAAATGGTCCATACGTTCAAAAGTTGTGACGTCATTAGTGCCCAAAGACGACTATTTCGTACTCTTTTTTGCACGTTTCTGCTTATAACTTTAGACTGTACGAAATGTATCAATGGAATTTGAACGGACCTCAGCCTCCGGTCCCGGCGCATGCACTGCTGCGTTCCGCTTTCAATGAAAACCCGGTTTGCGAGTTTCCACCTCGATTTGCGGCTTCAGATTATGGACTGCGCTTTGCGAGTTTATACCTCGACCTTGCGCTTCGCTTCGCTCGCAGTGGACGAATTAACTTTGTATGGGTACTTTATGTTTCGCCCTCTTTTGGGCACGTTTCTGCTTATAACCTTAGACTGTACGAAATATATTACTGTAGTAGAATTTGAACGGACCTCAGCCTTCAGTCGCGGCTCATGCACTGCTTCGTTCCGCTTTCAACGAAAATACAGTTTGCACCTCGACTTGCGGCTTCAGATTGTGGACTGCGCTTTGCGAGTTTACGCCTTGACCTTGCGCTTCGCTTCGTTCGCAGTGCACAAATTAACTTTCCATGGTACTTTATGATATTTTAAGTTTTCATCGATTTTCGGTGAACTAGACGGGATAAAAACAAAATGTTCACAATATTTCCTATATTTATATTTTTAATCCATATCATTTTAGTATAAAAAAATCTAAAAAATGGTTACTTCCGTTAAAAAACACATGCTTCCATGATGATTTTGGCTAACGAACTCGTCCTAGCAACCTAGAAAAACAACCCGTGTACCGAATTTGGACCAAATCGGGCGTAAAATGCTGCCGTTTATGAGTCACAACAACTCATATTCCCTATGGAAATTCGATGGTAAATGTATTATTTTTGTATGTGTAGGCTAATTGAAAGGAATAAAAGCTTGGTAGGGTCTCCGGCTCCTCCAGCGAAGACATCCTGACTTAATTGATGTGCCTTCGGCTCTATCACGAGCATACGCGTGTTGTCAGGATTTATTGAAAGTTTTCGAAATAGGTTGGTGAGGAATACTTTCACTGTGATTATTCAAAATAGACCCAACCAACTCTGTTGGTCCGATCTTAATTAGTCTTAAATGCACAAGGCGACACCAAAATCAACACCCCCCCCCCTCCAACACTCTCTTCTTTAAAGCCAAACTTAAGTCCACTACCTTTCTGCGTCTAAACTTTGACTGAGCAAACATGACCGCGATCAGTGTGAATCCATGCTCATTTTTCTCTTTCTCCATCCCTCTCCCCCTTCCTTCCACACCGAGAGTGTACACACAGTGTAGTTGAAAATTATAAAATTTTGTTATAACTTAAAACAATATTAACCAAAATTATCTTTAACTACTAAGCCAACATGAAAAATCACAGGCAGATTAGTTAGATACACATAAAAAATACATCATTTCAAAAAAACAATATACTATCTAAAAACAACAGACTTTATCTAGGCCTACCTAACTATGTTAACGGGGATGTTTACTCGGTAAATGAGTACAATTATATGGATTATAAAACTGTAGGCCTATTTGTTTAAATTTTGTATTTATACACTTTACTACACATTTAAATAAAGATAAAAATATTATCTTTTAATTGCTTTTTATTTCATATTGATAGATCAAATAATTTAGAAGTCATTAATATTGTAGTTAAGAAATCAATACTCGAATATGTTGTGCCAAGATGTACGAATGTTTCCGAAGTTATCGCAAGGCATCTCTTCTTTAAATTTGTATAAACGATTATATTGATGATCAAAGGTTGTATTTGTATACAGTTTATAACCTCAAAGCAAATATTATAACGTGTTATAGCATACATTAGTTCTATAATTCATGTGTAAAATAATTCGACCACGCAGCTGAACCGCTGACGTGAGTTGAGCAAATTTCCAAAATTAAGTTTATAAGCCTATGCTTTAGGGTTTCAACCAACAATTTGGTAAATTGGTCTAGTCACGGTGGTGCTGAATAGCTGCATCTGTTTACGAAATGTGTTGGTAGAATTTGTTTGCACCTTCAGCTTTGACTCACGCGCTTCTTAGTTCCACTCGAAAGCGAGTTTGCACCTCTACCTTGCGGCCTCGGGTTATGAGCTTCGCTTCGCTCGCAGCGCACAAACTCGGCCGTCGGCCCCGGATCAGAATATGTCCCCACAGTAAAATCCACCACGTGGATTTAAACTGGGTAATTTAATGGTATTTTACGTTTTGATCCATTTTGGGCGAACCAAGCGAGCTTTAAGGTCTCGTAAAAGAACAAAATGTACCGAATAGTATCGTACATTTATTTTTTTAGAAAAAACTAAAAAAAGTTTCATCCTTGTAGGAAAAATCTAAAAAGTAGTTACTTTTGGTAAAAAAGTAATTTTTTAATGGAACAGTAAGTTATAAAAATAATGATCAGGAAAACGTGTTTTGTGCTACGAAAGGAAAGAATAGCCTTGTTCCCTTTAAAAGACAATTATTGCAGTTAAAACATAATTATAAAAATGTCCTAAATGTTCGTCAATTAGTGGTAAAGAAATACTGCAAGATATAGATAGCTTCAATTCCACAGTAGAACTCGACCTACTTTTACATTTGAAAATTCTGCAAATACGACCCCCCCCCCCAAAAAAAAGCATTTTGGGGCATTTTTGAGATTTGAAAATATTTTTACTGAATTTTCTAAGGTCGAAATAGGGGGTTTAAGTTCAAACGAAGGCTGTAGCTCATTTAGTTCCATTGCTATAGGCCTAAATTGCGCACGCGTGGTCTAATTCACTCTGTATACATACAATACAATACAATACAACTTTATTGCTTTAAAGTACAGTGTACATAAGCAAGATGTTGACCATTTACAAAAATAACATATTTCATGACATTGTTCGTTCTTTTCCTTAGTTTACTCTAATTAAAAACTTGTTTGGTGTATTTATGATACTTACAAAATTATTTCAATATAACTATAACACAAAACACAATTTCAGATACTGAAATAACACAAAATTATACAAACAACAACAATATCAGTACATTTACACTTGAGTTAGTTATTTGAAGATATTTACTAAACTAATTTATTACATTAAATTCAAAATGGATTTCCTAAGTTTTAGGCTATACACAACAAAAAGGTAGACATTTTTCATGGCCTGTACTGAGTTTGAAGTTAAAATTGACTCTATATTATATAAATGATGCATACAATTGGAATTGTTTAAATATTTACTTCTAAAAAGATTATACCCTTCACATTCCAACAAAAGGTGAGTTATAGTGTCATTTCCTGTTACACATATTGGGCATATTTCACTGGGGTTAAAGCTATAGTTGTCTTTTTGTAATATTAATCTATTATATTTCTTGCCAGCAAGACGTAACTGAGTTATAATTCTAAGTATGTATAAAGGACAATTGTCTTCAAAGTACGTTTCACAGGGGGTTAAGCCGCTTATATGTCTGTAGTAATCATTAAATCTTGAATTTAAAACGGACTCAATGTCTAAGCATATTAAATTGTTCTTGAATTTTGCAACTAAATCTTTTCTTGAATTGATTACTTCCCAGTGGTTTTGACTCTTCCAGATATTTTCTGCTCCAATCCTTTTCAGCTTGCATCTAAGCCAGGTAACCCAATTGTATGGGACATCCTGTGAGGAGATAGAGGCAAGTTTGAGGTAGCACAGCCTTGGCAAACTATCATTATTCATTTGAAGCAGTGCAGTCCACCAGTTTAACATTTGTTTAAACACTTGAAGTTCTAGATGCACTCTGCCAGTCTCAATTCTCACATAATCATCTGGCGTATTTCGAGGAAGGTGTAACAATCGTTTTAGGAAAGTCAGCTGTACTCTTTCCAGAATGTTTACATATGGTGGTGCCCATGTTTCGCTGCAGTATTGTAGAATGCTGACTACCAGTGAGTCAAAAAGTTTACAGTTGGCCTTCCAGGAATCTGAGTGTCCCTTAAATATTATCTTATTTAGTTCTGGAAGTGCAGCAAAGCCTCTTGATGAAATATTAATTGCTGCTTTTCTGAATTTGCCAGAGGAGGAAAATGTTACGCCCAAATATTTCTGTTCATTAACAATTGCAATTGATTCATTGTTATAAAAAAGCTGTTTAAGTTTTCCAGGGGTTTTTCCTTTATGAAAAATCAACGCTTTTGTTTTCAAAGGATTGACCTCCAAACCATTATCATCAAAGTATTCTTTTAAAACAGCCAGTTTACGTTGTGCATCAGACCAGGAATGAGACAATATGATGATATCATCGGCATAAAGAAACATTAATACTTCTCTCTTCTCATTAATACTGATTCCTGTTAAGCCTTGAGACTGGAAGAAACTTACTATGTCATACAAAAACAAAATAAATAATGTCGAGCTGAGAACTTCTCCTTGCAACACTCCAGATGTTACTTTAAAGCTATTGGATAATGTTCCTTCTTGGTCGATTGAGACAGTAGCAGTTTCATAGAGGTTTTGCATAATTCTTGTCAGCTTACCACCCAGACCCAATTTGTGTAGCTTAGACCACAGTTTATTGTGAGGAACGCTATCAAATGCTTTCCGCAAGTCTACGAATATACCATACACTTTTCTCCTTTTTATTCTGAGATGAATGTTGACAACAGATGATAGACAAAATACTCCATCCCTGCAACCTCTTCCATTTCTGAATCCTAACTGTTCTTCAGGGAGTAACTTAAATTCTTCAATAAATTTCACAAGTCTATTAGAAAGTATTTTGGTAAATATTTTGACTATGGAATTTAATAAGGCTATTGGGCGATAGTTATTGGGATCATTGGTATCACCTTGTTTAAATATCATTTTTAGTTTGATTTTACCCCATTTTGCAGGTATATCTTCATTATCCCAGACTACATTGAACAGATTGAGTATATAATGGATCCATTTAGATGGTAGGTACTTGAAACATTCGTTAACAATGCCATCAACGCCGGGCGTTTTGTTGTTTTTTGTTGTTCTGATACTGTCCAGCAGCTCATCCAATGAGATATTCGAATCAAGTATTGGGTGGGTTAAATTAAGAAAATGCTTTTCTACAACAAGGTCACTTCTGTATATGGAATCCAACATTGTTTCCCATCTTGCAATGTGTATTGGGCATTGTGCAAAACGCTTTCTCCTTAATGAATTTATAGTTGTCCAAAAGTCCTTACTGGAGTTAACTAGACGCATTTTTTGTTTTATATTTTCATAGAATAATTGCTTAGTCGTCTTAATTAAATGTTTATATATTTTTTTTGATTGAAGATACAAGTTTAGAGATCCACGTTCAAAGTTTAGGTTTTTACATGTTTTAAAAGCTGATTTCAATTCTTTCTTAGCCATTTTACAATTTGTATCATACCATGGTTTGTTTGGGGCAACCAGGGCTGAATACCTTATTTTACTTTCAACTATCATTCCACTATCTAACATTCCTGTTCCCAAAGCAGACAGAAGATTATCATTAAGTTTGTTTGCATCATTACAGTTAAAGTATATGTGGTCTAAATTTCCCAAGATAGCACTATACAAAGACAAATATACATCGTTACGATTTAGTTTTTGAACTATTTTATTATGGTTGGGTTTCAAGGTGTAGTTATTCTCCTGTTGTTTATTAAGCCAAAGCACACTCATTAAATGATCACTTGACTCACATACATTAGTTAATTCAAAGTCATTGATATATTCAGTCATCAATGAGTTCACCCACACATGATCAATCACACTACATCCATGATTACTTATAAATGTGAAAGATGCTGTACAATCTGATACAGATCTACCATTACATATAAAGAGCCCATTGCTTTCCATAATTGGCACCAGCATGAAACCACGATCATTAACTATTAAATCCAAGGAATTTCTTTGTCCAGTCATAGTCGAATTTAGAAATATTTCATCATCGTGACAATTTAAGTTACCTATTCTTGCATTAAAATCTCCACCTATAACAAGTCCATGATCAGGGAATCGAACAATTATATCACTTAAACACTTAGAAAGCAGATCCAGTATAGCACTATTGTTCAAACTTGGTCTTAAATATACACCTCCAACAATTAGTTTTAGTTCTTTTATTTTACATTGTATAAAAATCCAGTTATCTGTTTTAGAGATTA
>JAGFPH010019837.1:3714-14807 GCA_018207615.1 Philaenus spumarius
ATTCTAAATTAGCCCAATTGGTTGGAAATAAACGTATTTTGGTTCATTGTAGGCCTAACCTAAAATTATATTCAGTTTTTGATCCAAATCAGTTGTTTTATATATAATATGTAACAACCAATGTTTTGAATTGAATTAAAATATAGTAAGCATTTTTAGTTGATTTTTGTTTTTATTTACTTTAAGTTGGTCAATCTAATCTAAAAAGCTGTTGATTTTGAAAAAATAATAAACTGGTTACAAATTTGCTAGTAAAGTTGCTACATGGTAATGAATGTTAACAAACATGTGTTACTAAGCATTTTATACGAACAGCTGATTTTGTGTACTATGGTCTTGAGTCCATACAAAAGAGGCTGTTTAGTTTTTCCAAATTTGAAACTTTTTCGTGAAACTTATTTTAAAACTTATTTAAAACCTAGTTCGGACTATTACGAATATTTTAAAACAAAAAATAACCAAATTGGTCCAGCCGTTCTCAAGTGATGCGCTTACAAAGGAACAGCAATTCATTTTTATTATATAGATTGGGAATTCTTTCAGTTAATGATTTGTACATAATAATCACTGTCCCTAAATTATTATTATTTTTTTAAATAATGAGGATTTCATTGTAGGCTTACTATTTATGTGACATTGAAATAATGCTATTTAAAATGGTGCTACAAGTTAAAGTAGTGGTCTTTTAGTTATGTAAAAGCCAGACGTTTAGCTAGTGTAATTTTTTCCTAACCAAGTTTTTTTAATTTTTTTTAATTGTGTATTTAAATTGCATTTATGTTGTTGTCTTGAAACTTACTTTTGTGTACTCATCTTAACCATAATTGAGTAACAAATAATATTTACATTTACATCCAAAACAACCTTATTAAACTGGAAAGAAAAACACAATATAAATAAATATTAGCAAATTGGTCTTCTCTTACATACACGGTTACAGCCAGATCTACTGAAAACTTAATTAATTTTTCTTAACAATTATAAAAAACACATGTTCAAGTAACATATGTTCAAGTCAAACAACTTACAATCTGTGTACTTGGACTACAAAGAACAAAACATAATATTTATTATATGATCAACTAATATTTTATAACAGTTGTTATATCACCCAAAAAAATTTAACCGCTGACATGAGTTGAGCGAATGTGCAAAATTAAGTTTTTACGTTTTAGGAGTTTCCACCAACTATCTGGGAAATTCATCTATTCACGGAGGCGCTGAATAGCTGCCTATGTATTAGTAGAACATATACATAAAAATATTAGTAGAATTTGTTTAACCCTAACCATCTAGCTTTGACTCACTCGCTCCTTCGTTCCACTCGCAGCGGAAAACTCGTTTCGCGAGTTGCACCTCGACCTTGCAGCCTCGCTTCTCTTGCGGCGTACAAAATCGGCCGTCGGCCTCATATCAGAAGATGCGCCCACGGTAAAATCTCCCACGTGGATTTGAACCAAGTCATTTTATGGTATTTTACGTGTTAGTCAATTTTTGGAGGAACCGAAGTTAGCTATAATGTCGTGTAAAAAAATAGATTTTTTGGCTAACGAACTCGTCAGAGCGACAACCAACGTGTGTAAAAAAAATTGGACAAAAACGGACGTAAAATGCGGCCATTAGAGTACAACAACATATGTATATTATATTGTTAATAACACAACAAAATCTGTTCTGAGGACCATGATAGGTGCTCATTTACCACTCCCGACCTTACATCTCACCATAAGAATCACTACAATATCTTTAATAATAATAATATAATCTTTATTTATTGAGGCGAAGTTATGACCATTTAATTGTTCCACTCTCTTCCACTTAACCTCGACACAAAAAATAGCCTACACAAATACATAAAAATTCATATTACAAATAAAAATTAATGAAGAAACAAAACTACAACTAATAATTACTTCTAAAACATAATGAATAAAAACTAAAAATATACACATTTGTCTACTAAATAAAATAAAATTAAAAGTTAATTATGTTATATCTCATCCTTCCTATGGAATTTCGCTAATAACTTTCAAGTATTAATAATTTACCTTGCATAGTGCGTTAAAATTTAACATTTCCAAGTTTACAAAACTAAATCTATAAATAATTTGCAGTTAATTTCAAAACAGTATTGTGTCCAAGCCGGGCTTTACACATTAAACTCAATCTTCATTTACAATAAGTACAAAACCACCGTCTTAATTCAAAGATTTGTTGAAGTTGTGTTAATGCAAATTATATCAGGCGTTTATATAATGCATATTTACGGCAACCTTCCACCGTTGCCTTCAATATATTACTTCAAAATAAGCCAAGCTATAAGCCCAGTTTAATTATACAGATTGTAGCCACTACGCGTACCAGTGCTCTTGGTTATTGAGGGGCTTAAACTATTTCTGCCCGCGTATGTTAATACCGTAGACTGACCTTATAACTTCAAGTAAATTTCTCTTACCTCCAGTAGCGCACAGACGGGAGGGGGGACGAACGGGACCTGTCCCCCCCAGAAAATTCTTTTAGTAATGTGGATATTATTTTAAACTAATCGATCGTTGAATACGTAGTCGATATTCATTTACAAATTACATCGTGATGTGATCACGAAAAAATCGTTATTTTGGGAATAAATATGATCCTTATCCTACGCAATCATGGTTTTATAACAGTGATTTTTGAGTCTAGGTGGTCTGGTTCATGAGTTGACGGTATACGAGCGCTGATAACGCAGCGTTGATAAAGCTGAAAACCGGGCGTTAAATTCCCAAATTATGCGAGACATTGAAAGTGCGATGTTGGCAACAGCCTAGATGGTACAAGGGGTTACAAGCGGTGAAAGGGGCAGTTTTTCGGCAAAAAACCGTCATCGATATCACGCTAAAAAATTAGCAAATTTGAAAGGTCTTGACTAAATTTACCCAATCCCCAAAGGGCGGACAGGTGGGTTGGTACAAAAGGGGTGGCGGACAGGGGTAAAGGGGGCTAAAAATTGGGCAAAAATCATCATCAGTAAAATGTCCGCCATTTTGACTACTTAATATAGGACACGTAAGGACTCTAAAGTCAGAAGGGCGGCCAGCTAAGTTGGTACAATGGGCCATAAAACGGATTCAAATGAACAACTCACCTGAGCGCTTATTTTGCATCGGCGGCTCTTATCTCGATAACAACTCGATGGATTTCGACATATAACGTTTCATTTTTGTTGTTTTTACATAATAATTCAATATTTACATAAAAAATATACCTATATATATCGATAAATATCGAATTTATAGCAAATTTTTTTCTCTTTTGTTCATTTGTATTAATTGAGACGACGTATATTTGTAAAATATTTTGAAATCTTAGTCTGTTACATTCATTTATTGCAAATGAGAATAATAATAAAAAATTTAAATCTATAAAAATAATTGAACAGCATTTTTGTAAATGTATAGTTATTGTTTAAGAGAGTCAATGTTCAATTTGAATACTTTAATTTTAACTTTAAATTTTTAATTATTGGGCATATTTATTTGTAGGAAAAAATATACAACGTACCGGAATTAAAAAAAAAAAAAAAATAGTCTAAGAGGATAACAGTAAAGTGAACAAAATACATAAATAATCAGGTTTCAAAAATATTCTTTTCATAATTGTTTACAAAAATGAAAATCGAATATATAAAACCATATTATTCCACAGGTAATCAATTGTTTCAATACAGAAATATATAAAATACAGAACTTATATATTTATTTTTTAAATCACTTTCGCTTGAACGTTCATCATCATAATTATAAATAAATATTGAGCTTGAATTGTGAGAAAATATACTTGACAGAATAAACTTTGAACACAAAATCTCACAACTAATACGTTTATTAACTCAAACGACAAAGTCGCCATCTTCAGTGATACACGAGCTACAATAGTCAAACTATAACTATACAAACGTTACCATCTAAGCTATCCGCCTGCGTGGGGATTTAACAATCCGTTCTAGATGAATGTTTTATAATAGAGAAGTTCCATTTTACAGATGACGGCGGAATTTGGGCTCCAGCTCTCCGCCAAACTGCAGAAGGAAAACATTTTGAGCCTTTATTGTAAACAAGGTAAGCTGTTACAAAAGTTTATTGGTAATTGTTATTTTTTAACATGTAGTAAATATTAATAATTTGAAATAAAAATTGTTCCTCATCCTCCTATGTAGGCTCCCAGTGAGTGTGATAACTCGCTCACTATCCACATAAACTGGTCCTACTGCTAGTGTGGATTATAGGAGTTTTGCTTTTAAAACGGATGCCAATAAGTAAAATTAATAAATGTGCAAAAAGCCCAATATTGTATAACATTTTTTTGCATTATCCTAATCTATAAAAAAATTGTTAGTTGTGAAGAATAATTACCTGATTCTAAATTTGCCAAATCGGTTGCAAATAAAGGTATATTGGTTCATTTTAGGCCTAACCTGAAATCATGTTAGGTTTTTGATCGGAATCAGTTGTTTTATTTATATAATATGTAATAACAGATGTTTGAATTACGATACATTCAGTTGAATTTATTAAAATTGTCGTCGCTCGTCGCAAAGGATCGGTAATATAAATTACTAACGAGCTCAAATGCAATCAGTTTCAAAATATTCACGATTTGATTCGATCAGAAATAACCTCGCTTTGACGAGACATTCAATTTCTTCTTTTTAATGAATTCTGTGCAATCTAAACAATTTTCCAATCCTTTTCCTCGAAACAAGTATCAAATCGGAATTTATGATTTCGTTTCATTTCGTTTAGTGAACAAATTAAACATTACAGACGAACTTGTTCCTCAAAAGATAAGCAATAAACTCGCAATGCAATCAGTTTCAATCTATACAATAATAAAATCGTGTCTGTCTGTCTATGCAACAACTGAGAAGGTTTAGGAGAAGGTCTAGGCAACTTCTTCGGGAAGGTTTAGGAGAAGTGCACGTTCGAAATGGTCCATACGTTCAAAAGTTGTGACGTCATTAGTGCCCAAAGACGACTATTTCGTACTCTTTTTTGCACGTTTCTGCTTATAACTTTAGACTGTACGAAATGTATCAATGGAATTTGAACGGACCTCAGCCTCCGGTCCCGGCGCATGCACTGCTGCGTTCCGCTTTCAATGAAAACCCGGTTTGCGAGTTTCCACCTCGATTTGCGGCTTCAGATTATGGACTGCGCTTTGCGAGTTTATACCTCGACCTTGCGCTTCGCTTCGCTCGCAGTGGACGAATTAACTTTGTATGGGTACTTTATGTTTCGCCCTCTTTTGGGCACGTTTCTGCTTATAACCTTAGACTGTACGAAATATATTACTGTAGTAGAATTTGAACGGACCTCAGCCTTCAGTCGCGGCTCATGCACTGCTTCGTTCCGCTTTCAACGAAAATACAGTTTGCACCTCGACTTGCGGCTTCAGATTGTGGACTGCGCTTTGCGAGTTTACGCCTTGACCTTGCGCTTCGCTTCGTTCGCAGTGCACAAATTAACTTTCCATGGTACTTTATGATATTTTAAGTTTTCATCGATTTTCGGTGAACTAGACGGGATAAAAACAAAATGTTCACAATATTTCCTATATTTATATTTTTAATCCATATCATTTTAGTATAAAAAAATCTAAAAAATGGTTACTTCCGTTAAAAAACACATGCTTCCATGATGATTTTGGCTAACGAACTCGTCCTAGCAACCTAGAAAAACAACCCGTGTACCGAATTTGGACCAAATCGGGCGTAAAATGCTGCCGTTTATGAGTCACAACAACTCATATTCCCTATGGAAATTCGATGGTAAATGTATTATTTTTGTATGTGTAGGCTAATTGAAAGGAATAAAAGCTTGGTAGGGTCTCCGGCTCCTCCAGCGAAGACATCCTGACTTAATTGATGTGCCTTCGGCTCTATCACGAGCATACGCGTGTTGTCAGGATTTATTGAAAGTTTTCGAAATAGGTTGGTGAGGAATACTTTCACTGTGATTATTCAAAATAGACCCAACCAACTCTGTTGGTCCGATCTTAATTAGTCTTAAATGCACAAGGCGACACCAAAATCAACACCCCCCCCCCTCCAACACTCTCTTCTTTAAAGCCAAACTTAAGTCCACTACCTTTCTGCGTCTAAACTTTGACTGAGCAAACATGACCGCGATCAGTGTGAATCCATGCTCATTTTTCTCTTTCTCCATCCCTCTCCCCCTTCCTTCCACACCGAGAGTGTACACACAGTGTAGTTGAAAATTATAAAATTTTGTTATAACTTAAAACAATATTAACCAAAATTATCTTTAACTACTAAGCCAACATGAAAAATCACAGGCAGATTAGTTAGATACACATAAAAAATACATCATTTCAAAAAAACAATATACTATCTAAAAACAACAGACTTTATCTAGGCCTACCTAACTATGTTAACGGGGATGTTTACTCGGTAAATGAGTACAATTATATGGATTATAAAACTGTAGGCCTATTTGTTTAAATTTTGTATTTATACACTTTACTACACATTTAAATAAAGATAAAAATATTATCTTTTAATTGCTTTTTATTTCATATTGATAGATCAAATAATTTAGAAGTCATTAATATTGTAGTTAAGAAATCAATACTCGAATATGTTGTGCCAAGATGTACGAATGTTTCCGAAGTTATCGCAAGGCATCTCTTCTTTAAATTTGTATAAACGATTATATTGATGATCAAAGGTTGTATTTGTATACAGTTTATAACCTCAAAGCAAATATTATAACGTGTTATAGCATACATTAGTTCTATAATTCATGTGTAAAATAATTCGACCACGCAGCTGAACCGCTGACGTGAGTTGAGCAAATTTCCAAAATTAAGTTTATAAGCCTATGCTTTAGGGTTTCAACCAACAATTTGGTAAATTGGTCTAGTCACGGTGGTGCTGAATAGCTGCATCTGTTTACGAAATGTGTTGGTAGAATTTGTTTGCACCTTCAGCTTTGACTCACGCGCTTCTTAGTTCCACTCGAAAGCGAGTTTGCACCTCTACCTTGCGGCCTCGGGTTATGAGCTTCGCTTCGCTCGCAGCGCACAAACTCGGCCGTCGGCCCCGGATCAGAATATGTCCCCACAGTAAAATCCACCACGTGGATTTAAACTGGGTAATTTAATGGTATTTTACGTTTTGATCCATTTTGGGCGAACCAAGCGAGCTTTAAGGTCTCGTAAAAGAACAAAATGTACCGAATAGTATCGTACATTTATTTTTTTAGAAAAAACTAAAAAAAGTTTCATCCTTGTAGGAAAAATCTAAAAAGTAGTTACTTTTGGTAAAAAAGTAATTTTTTAATGGAACAGTAAGTTATAAAAATAATGATCAGGAAAACGTGTTTTGTGCTACGAAAGGAAAGAATAGCCTTGTTCCCTTTAAAAGACAATTATTGCAGTTAAAACATAATTATAAAAATGTCCTAAATGTTCGTCAATTAGTGGTAAAGAAATACTGCAAGATATAGATAGCTTCAATTCCACAGTAGAACTCGACCTACTTTTACATTTGAAAATTCTGCAAATACGACCCCCCCCCCCAAAAAAAAGCATTTTGGGGCATTTTTGAGATTTGAAAATATTTTTACTGAATTTTCTAAGGTCGAAATAGGGGGTTTAAGTTCAAACGAAGGCTGTAGCTCATTTAGTTCCATTGCTATAGGCCTAAATTGCGCACGCGTGGTCTAATTCACTCTGTATACATACAATACAATACAATACAACTTTATTGCTTTAAAGTACAGTGTACATAAGCAAGATGTTGACCATTTACAAAAATAACATATTTCATGACATTGTTCGTTCTTTTCCTTAGTTTACTCTAATTAAAAACTTGTTTGGTGTATTTATGATACTTACAAAATTATTTCAATATAACTATAACACAAAACACAATTTCAGATACTGAAATAACACAAAATTATACAAACAACAACAATATCAGTACATTTACACTTGAGTTAGTTATTTGAAGATATTTACTAAACTAATTTATTACATTAAATTCAAAATGGATTTCCTAAGTTTTAGGCTATACACAACAAAAAGGTAGACATTTTTCATGGCCTGTACTGAGTTTGAAGTTAAAATTGACTCTATATTATATAAATGATGCATACAATTGGAATTGTTTAAATATTTACTTCTAAAAAGATTATACCCTTCACATTCCAACAAAAGGTGAGTTATAGTGTCATTTCCTGTTACACATATTGGGCATATTTCACTGGGGTTAAAGCTATAGTTGTCTTTTTGTAATATTAATCTATTATATTTCTTGCCAGCAAGACGTAACTGAGTTATAATTCTAAGTATGTATAAAGGACAATTGTCTTCAAAGTACGTTTCACAGGGGGTTAAGCCGCTTATATGTCTGTAGTAATCATTAAATCTTGAATTTAAAACGGACTCAATGTCTAAGCATATTAAATTGTTCTTGAATTTTGCAACTAAATCTTTTCTTGAATTGATTACTTCCCAGTGGTTTTGACTCTTCCAGATATTTTCTGCTCCAATCCTTTTCAGCTTGCATCTAAGCCAGGTAACCCAATTGTATGGGACATCCTGTGAGGAGATAGAGGCAAGTTTGAGGTAGCACAGCCTTGGCAAACTATCATTATTCATTTGAAGCAGTGCAGTCCACTAGTTTAACATTTGTTTAAACACTTGAAGTTCTAGATGCACTCTGCCAGTCTCAATTCTCACATAATCATCTGGCGTATTTCGAGGAAGGTGTAACAATCGTTTTAGGAAAGTCAGCTGTACTCTTTCCAGAATGTTTACATATGGTGGTGCCCATGTTTCGCTGCAGTATTGTAGAATGCTGACTACCAGTGAGTCAAAAAGTTTACAGTTGGCCTTCCAGGAATCTGAGTGTCCCTTAAATATTATCTTATTTAGTTCTGGAAGTGCAGCAAAGCCTCTTGATGAAATATTAATTGCTGCTTTTCTGAATTTGCCAGAGGAGGAAAATGTTACGCCCAAATATTTCTGTTCATTAACAATTGCAATTGATTCATTGTTATAAAAAAGCTGTTTAAGTTTTCCAGGGGTTTTTCCTTTATGAAAAATCAACGCTTTTGTTTTCAAAGGATTGACCTCCAAACCATTATCATCAAAGTATTCTTTTAAAACAGCCAGTTTACGTTGTGCATCAGACCAGGAATGAGACAATATGATGATATCATCGGCATAAAGAAACATTAATACTTCTCTCTTCTCATTAATACTGATTCCTGTTAAGCCTTGAGACTGGAAGAAACTTACTATGTCATACAAAAACAAAATAAATAATGTCGAGCTGAGAACTTCTCCTTGCAACACTCCAGATGTTACTTTAAAGCTATTGGATAATGTTCCTTCTTGGTCGATTGAGACAGTAGCAGTTTCATAGAGGTTTTGCATAATTCTTGTCAGCTTACCACCCAGACCCAATTTGTGTAGCTTAGACCACAGTTTATTGTGAGGAACGCTATCAAATGCTTTCCGCAAGTCTACGAATATACCATACACTTTTCTCCTTTTTATTCTGAGATGAATGTTGACAACAGATGATAGACAAAATACTCCATCCCTGCAACCTCTTCCATTTCTGAATCCTAACTGTTCTTCAGGGAGTAACTTAAATTCTTCAATAAATTTCACAAGTCTATTAGAAAGTATTTTGGTAAATATTTTGACTATGGAATTTAATAAGGCTATTGGGCGATAGTTATTGGGATCATTGGTATCACCTTGTTTAAATATCATTTTTAGTTTGATTTTACCCCATTTTGCAGGTATATCTTCATTATCCCAGACTACATTGAACAGATTGAGTATATAATGGATCCATTTAGATGGTAGGTACTTGAAACATTCGTTAACAATGCCATCAACGCCGGGCGTTTTGTTGTTTTTTGTTGTTCTGATACTGTCCAGCAGCTCATCCAATGAGATATTCGAATCAAGTATTGGGTGGGTTAAATTAAGAAAATGCTTTTCTACAACAAGGTCACTTCTGTATATGGAATCCAACATTGTTTCCCATCTTGCAATGTGTATTGGGCATTGTGCAAAACGCTTTCTCCTTAATGAATTTATAGTTGTCCAAAAGTCCTTACTGGAGTTAACTAGACGCATTTTTTGTTTTATATTTTCATAGAATAATTGCTTAGTCGTCTTAATTAAATGTTTATATATTTTTTTTGATTGAAGATACAAGTTTAGAGATCCACGTTCAAAGTTTAGGTTTTTACATGTTTTAAAAGCTGATTTCAATTCTTTCTTAGCCATTTTACAATTTGTATCATACCATGGTTTGTTTGGGGCAACCAGGGCTGAATACCTTATTTTACTTTCAACTATCATTCCACTATCTAACATTCCTGTTCCCAAAGCAGACAGAAGATTATCATTAAGTTTGTTTGCATCATTACAGTTAAAGTATATGTGGTCTAAATTTCCCAAGATAGCACTATACAAAGACAAATATACATCGTTACGATTTAGTTTTTGAACTATTTTATTATGGTTGGGTTTCAAGGTGTAGTTATTCTCCTGTTGTTTATTAAGCCAAAGCACACTCATTAAATGATCACTTGACTCACATACATTAGTTAATTCAAAGTCATTGATATATTCAGTCATCAATGAGTTCACCCACACATGATCAATCACACTACATCCATGATTACTTATAAATGTGAAAGATGCTGTACAATCTGATACAGATCTACCATTACATATAAAGAGCCCATTGCTTTCCATAATTGGCACCAGCATGAAACCACGATCATTAACTATTAAATCCAAGGAATTTCTTTGTCCAGTCATAGTCGAATTTAGAAATATTTCATCATCGTGACAATTTAAGTTACCTATTCTTGCATTAAAATCTCCACCTATAACAAGTCCATGATCAGGGAATCGAACAATTATATCACTTAAACACTTAGAAAGCAGATCCAGTATAGCACTATTGTTCAAACTTGGTCTTAAATATACACCTCCAACAATTAGTTTTAGTTATTTTATTTTACATTGTATAAAAATCCAGTTATCTGTTTTAGAGATTA
>JAGFPH010019838.1:0-14806 GCA_018207615.1 Philaenus spumarius
ACGTTAAATTGACTAATCTAATTCACCATGTGGTCATTTCCCCCCCTAAAATAACAAGCTTCGAGGTTCGGCTGCAATAGAAAGTTCATCTACTTATCTGGCTGTGGCACTATAGGAGGCAGTTTACAAATAAGGAACTGGTCATGTCTTTCTGTCTAACTGCTTTCACTCCTTAGACCTTACTGCCTCCACTTCATTATGTTAACAGACTTTGTTAAGCTGAACAAAACATTCCTTTATAACTATTCAATCTTTCAGTACAACTTTCAATAAAGTTAAGATAGTATTTCTTTATACATGATCATTTTATTTCAACACATTTTGTTAAATGCAATACATAACTGTGTGTAAAAACTGCTTTATTTCCTGTAATGGCTGTTTAAATTATTGTTACTATATAATTTATTTTTAAAAAGGTTGAGTTAGAACAACAAACAACTTATTGTGTTATTAGGGTTAGTTACCCTCAAAATGATAACACAATAAAATAAATATTTTTTACAAGAAAATTTTTTTAACTTCCCGCTAAGAAAATTGAAAATTTTCTAAAATCGGGAAGTTATTGGTTTCGCCCCGTTTTTCGAAAATCGAGTATTCATCAGATCTCGATGTTTTGAGGTCCTAGGAATCTTCCCTGACCACTCCCGAGAGGGTGTCACTCTGTCTGTATGTGTGTGTGTGTGTGTTTATGTAAGTATGTGACCCGCTTATAACTTTTGAACGGCTTAACCGATTGGATCCTACTAAACGGAGTTCTAAAGAGTTCCATCAAACTTAGATTTCCTGAAAATTTCAACTAATTCGGACCGGTAGTTTCTGAGAAATTTCGAAAAAACTAAGAAATAAAAAATTTTCAAATCAGGTTTTTTTGGAATAACTTTTAAACGGCTTTATCGATCAATTCCAAAATCTAATCAGCTTTTAACCTTGGAAAGCGACTTCGATCGCTACCAGTCCGGTCAAAATCGGTTAATTCGTTCGTGAGATATCGTGAACGAAAGAAAATAAAAAAAATATTTTTCTCAATTTCTCCGAAATTTTTCATAAGAAAAATTTTTGTTGTCGATTCTTTCAATGGACTTGAAAAACTGCATCGATTGCCGCAAATCGCATAAAAATCTGTTGATTCATTCGCGAGATATCGTGAACGAAAGAAAATAAAAAAAAGTGTTTTTCCTCAATTTCTCCGAAACTTTTCATCTGAAAAAATTTTTGTTGTTGATTCTTTCAATGGACTTAAAAACTGCATCGATTGCCGCAAATCGCATAAAAATCGGTTGATTCATTCAAAAGTTATGGCAGTTCAAAATTTCCAAAAATAGTGTTTATCAAACTTTCATCATACTTTTGTAATTAAACTTAGCGGGAAGTTACAGGGATGGCCTTTCGGGTCAATCGTTTTCCAATTTTTTTTTTTAACTTTATGCTAAAATAACCTGCAACATCAACATTGCAATAATATTAATATTAAAAAAATCACACCTAAAAACACATTATTCGAATGATAGCTGTGCTGCAACACAACAAATAACAATGATGCAAAAATTAAGAAATTAACTGATTATGATTCAAAATTCTCTAATCATACAGCCTCTCCCTCAAACCACTCATATACCTCAGGCTACTCAAACCAAAAACAAAACTAATACATCACTTTATATACCTACAGTAATTAATACTTTTTACTTTCCTTACCCTATACTAGGTAAAGTAAGTATTGCGATCGACCCAAAAATTCGATGTCGAGTTTTCATAATATCTTTACGTTTCAAGGCCCCCTGAGTCCAAAAAATGCATTTTTGGCAATTGGTCTGTCTGTGTGTCTGTGTGTGTGTGTGTCCGGAGTGCACAGGGCAAACGGCTGGACGGATCGAACTGAAATTTACAGGATATCTTCAAACACGTAAACAATTAAACCCATGTAAATTTGAAGCAAATCGGAGGTGGTGTCTTACCGTGGGACCAGTTTTTAGCACATTTTTGGTATTTACTCCAAAACCCCTCTAACGATTTTGATTAAACTTTGCTAACATACTCTACTCAGACCCCCTTAACACGCTATGTACGCTATATACCCTTAAAAATTCGTTGAAAAAAGTTATTACAAAAACGCAAGTTATTTTGTTTGTATCTCCGAAATGGCTGGTCCTATCGACTTGAAAATGGTCTCATTCGATTCAGCGTCCAAAGGAATGTCAAAAAAGATACCCACTCAACTTTTTCCATTTTTTCAAAAATTGACCCAAAAACGCCCTTTTTGGGGGCAAAAATGACTTTTTTTAAACTAGCCGTGTTTGGTATCGACCTTGACATTTTTGGGGGTGAGAAATCGATTGAGACCAAAATCAGGTCCGTGGGATTAACCGTTTTGAAGTTAGTACCGCTTTCTTCGAAACGGATACTCCTATTAACTCGAAAATGGTATCATCAATCTCTCGCTCGAAAAATTTGGTAATTGATACAGCATCTATTTTGGTAAGGAAAGTTGTGTGATGTGCACACCAGATGTTTAAACTAGCAAGTCATTTAAAAAATGACAGATCATTGATCCAAAATAATTGGTGACGCGGTGTTAGGAAACTTTATTTTTCGAATAACAGATCAAATACCCCCCAAAAAATGTGTACCAGTATTATAGCAGCAATATTAAACACAAAAAGATATATTTTGCGTCACACATCTTACAAATACATACCTTATACAAAGCAGTACATTAACGCAGGCCCATACAGTTTAAGGAAATACATCCAATATTTTCTTTTGTCTCAGAGTTGAGACTCATTTTTTAATCACTAAATCTTGCAGACATTTTAAAGACAGCAATTGGATAAAATCACTTTCTTATTATTGTTCTAACCATTTCATAGCTGTCTCTAAAGTTTCCTTACTGGATGGTCCTTTTTCAGCACATTCGTTGTCGCTAGGCTCTTCCTTGATGTCACAAGGGTTTTAGTCGTCAAAGACAACCGTCAATCTATTTGATTTCATTGTTCTAATACAAATTGACTTTTTGGTGGCTCTGATAGCCTCATCTGATGAAATGAACTTATTCTAATCATTTGTTAATGTAGTGTCATCGACAGTTGCCCAAGTTTCTGTTGTCATACAGGGTACACAGCATCCTTTAAATTACTTTTGGTATTCACTTACTGAACTATTTTTCATATTCTTTCCTAAGCAGAACTATACGCAGCCATGACTTTCCATAATAAATTTTGAAGCTTTCAATGTCCTCTAGTCCATCGGACTACAACGACTGAAGTAACATTGGAAGGCAATAAAACAACTTTAAACTTTACAATTTAGTTTCTTTCCACAAATCAAAGGGTCGCTTATTGACTGTCCTACCTACCTATCTGCATGAACCATGTTTAAACTGAAGTGTCTATATCCTGGTGTTCTGCCACTTGTATTGTTTCTCTGTGTAAGCTTCCATCCTCAAGTACAATCGCAAATATTGTAATGTCATCGCTGTTCTTTTTAATGTCCTATACTATTACATTTCCAACTCCATACAAACTTGATCCAGCAGCGCTATTATTCACCTGGTCTATTACTTGGAACAATACGTTTACAGTCACCACTGCGTACGATACAACAACTGCACTGCGCGGAGTGAAGGCTCACATGGCCTGTCCACAGAGTCCAAAGTTTAAGATTCCTTGAAAGATGTCCACTGTTGTTAGATGTTTCCTGAATTGACCAAGTTATAAGTGAGACAACTCCTGAACTAACTATGACCAAGGACCTATAGTCTGCCTTGTATTTGGTCCCTTGAACCTAACCGAGTATACAGGAAATTATTGCTATGATTTTAGTATGCATAGTATCTCCAAAGACTGGTGCTCATGTTTGCTGAAGCGTTGTGTATTCCATATTCCAAAATTGGTAATGCTTGCGACGTTGTTCTCTTTCCTACCTTCTTTACATGTGAGGTTCACTGTAAAAGTTGGGGTAAAGAGAGGCTTGGTATTCATGGTTTCGGTGTCAACTATATCAGATTGTCCGACTCCCGATGAGTCCTTTCTCTGATTATTCGCATTTGTTAGTCTGTATGGAGACTTTCTCGCCTCTAATACTAGGTAGATATCTAGAGGCAGTAATCCAAGAAGTATTTCCAGTAGTGCTATGATCCGCTTATAGAGACAGAATGTTTTAACATCTCTTAAGAAAGTGGGCCAACAATATTACATGGACGAGGGTTTTTGAATGTTTTCTGTTAGTGCTTAATGTACATAAGTTTTTGACACTTTCAGTGATATGACATATTAGGGTCTTCTTACGAATGACTAGCAAGACGGCGAGTCTTCTTATGAATGACTAGCAAGGTGGTGCCCAATTTAAACAATAGTAAGTTGCTTTGTAGTCCCTATTTTCCTAGGCTACTAAACCTGGACTCATAGAAGGGTTCCTACCAACTACTCAGGTAAAACAAATTGCTCTAGACAACGACTAAACTCCCTCTTTTCCAATGTTAAGTAAATGGGTTAAAACCACGCCCAGTCACAGGGAAGAACGCGTTTTGCTGGTTTAACCGCATTCAGCACTGAATGTGTTAATTTAAGAGAACATTCAAAATTTCAGAGTCAATCACTTTGCAATGTGCTAGGCTATAGTTTAATCAATTCCAGATCTTTTTTTATAAAAGAATAATCAAACTGACCAAAGCCTAGAAAACTTGGCCATTAAGTATTTGCTATCATTGAGGCAGTAGGTTGTGTCAGCATGCATGTCAACTACTACAATCACGAACATACTCAAAGTACTTCTGCGTAGTCTATACTACAGTACTGTCAGTCAGTATTACTCACGTAGCAATCATATTGTTTCATTATTCATCGGCATTGATTTTCCTGTTTCTCATTCAAATTATTAATGGCACAAAATTACATACTGGTGGTATTTTACAAATCCAAACATAATCTATAAATGCATTATCTATACTGTATGTATATAATACAGAGAAAAGCTTTAAAACTGTTAATTTGATTGTGTTATATGTTAATTCAAGGGGAAAGAAAAGTGATTTAAAACACATGCACACAGGTGTAAAAAAGTAATGCGCACAACTTTACTTGAATATTTAGAATATTTATTTACCGTAGCCCAGCATGTGATGAAAAAATAACTGAACAAAAATTAATTAGTTAACCTGCATCTGCCAAAATTGACCGTGGATCTAAACACTACAAAAACACACGTCTGTTATTTAACAACATTTGAAATTACTTCTTTGGCAGTTGAATAACTCATATTACTTTCTCAAGCTCTAATGACAGCTTTCAGTCTTCTTGTCATGCTTTCCATATATTCCATGCTGTAGCCTACGGATTAGTGTATTAATTAACTAAGAAATTTTTCTTTACCTTCTTCTGTATGTCAATCTAATCCTTTGTTTTTTGTTTTTCTCCTAAGACCGCGGTTTCAGGCATTCGCCCATCTTCAGGTACTTATTTACAATGATACAATGACACGATCGCAATAACACTAACACATAACTAAACACAAAAATCTTACTCCGTATTGGAGATCGTTAAAAGTTTAAATATTTTTTTCTTTATAGCGATGCTCACGTTAGGCCGGTCACTATGCTACTACAATAGATTTATGTTATGGATGACCTGTCTAGCAATACAGGGTGGGCCTTAAGTCACTTGACAAAAATGCATTGCGATAGTAAGTCTTAATTTATTATAAAGTATAAGTTAAGTATACATGTTTAAAATTAAAATATTGAATTGTCCTACCCAATAAACAAACACATACCTAAAGTAAATGTTCAAAGTGTCCTCCATTATTTTCTATACACATATAACATCTTTTAAGCACAGAAGCACATATAGTGTCAGTGATGCCTTTGATAGATAATCCTTCAAATACAGATTCAATACGTTCTCTTAAATGTTGCAGATCCCTTGGTTTCTCTGAATAAACTATGTCTTTTACAATTCCCCAAATTAAAAAGCCCATTGGGGTGATATCGGGTGAACGCGCAGGCCATTCAGTTGTACCTCGTCTTCCTACCCATTCTGTAAAAGTCTCATTCAAGAAATCTCTCACATTGTTCCCGTAATGAGGAGGTGCACCATCTTGGTGTACAAAATTAAATTTTCACGAATAGGTTGTATTTGTTCGAATGCAGGACTGTTTTCTAATTCAACTACTACCTCATTTAACATAAAATGTATTGTCAGCTTCTTGTCTTATTACGTACCACTCACAAAATTCCATTCGCCTGCCATAATCATCTTCATTCAAACCCTGCAGTAAAGTAGGTCGATATGTTTTCAGCCCTATCATTTTGAATATTCTTCTAACGCTCGTTCTAGATATACCAAGCTCACTGAACGCTCTTCGGGTTGATTTTGATGGCGATTCGACTAAACTTTGGGCTACAGTCATGACGTTTTCTTCTATTGTATCAGATTTAGAGGCATAAATCCTGATCGTGGAAGATCCGCTACAGACCCAGTCATTTCAAACCTTTTATTTAAGTTATGAATGGCTTGTCGTGATAATGGTCTACTGTTTGGGAAATGCTGCACAAATGACTCTACTACATCTTCGTAATTATGCTTATGTAACCACCACTGCTGAAGAATAAAAACACGTTCTCTTATTGGGAGCTTACTATTCATGATTAACTTATTAAGTTAATTCTAAAACCACTTCTAACAAGGTGCTAACTTCAACATAACTCAAACATAACTTCAAAACAATACTATTGTTTTGTTGTAATAACATCCGACAGGTTACAACTAGATTCAAATTGATACTGAGTGACTGCTAGTGTCAAGTGACTTATGGCCCACCCCGTATTCTTCCAGAAGTGCTTGTTGAATCTCTGCCATTCTGGTCGTGGATGTACTTTAAGTCAGAACTGTGCGCTGATAAATCAATTTCACTCCCATTGTAGTTTTATATCATTCTAGTGGTATTGGCGTTTTCAAGCATAAAACAGTTGGTCAAACAAACTTCCAAAAACTGTTACATGTTCTGTTATAATTTTTCTTCTATGTGCCTTTGGATAAAAATTGTCTATCAACCATTTCTAGCTCGCATCAAACACCTAGAGATAGAGCTGTTACGCAAGTAGTTTTAGTTTGAGTTGAATGAACTAGTTTAGGTGAATGGACACATTCCTACATACCAGGTAGAGTAAATAGAAGAATAAACAACAAAACAAGTAAAACTGACAGGGGGGGGGGGGAGTTATAAAAAGGGGGAAGAAAAAAAACCGAGGTCTGTTGGCCGGTAATGAAGTGAGTGAATTTTTTGGGAATCAGATGTAAAAGTAAATTAAATTCTGTGGGTTGTTAAAGTCAAATTGGGGATATTCAATATTGTTTTAGTCTTTTGAATTCAGTTGTACTTGTGAGTTGGATATTACAATTAGTTAAAGAGTTAGCAAAGTGTTTAGGATCAATAATATTGTAGTGTTAAACACATAAGTTTATGATATCTGAATATAAAATGAACATAATTTAATGTTTGTATCTTTTAAAATCCTCTCACATGCTAGTATAATAGTTAGCCAAGCAGGTTTCATTTGGCCCCGTAACAGAACGTTTGTTTAAACTCCCCCTATGTTACTCCCCTCCCCTTTTCAGACTCGTTCTCGTCTATCTGGAGATCCTAGACTGAAGACATTAGACAACTATACTCTACTCTATTGGTCTAACAAACCTGCCAATGACGTGCCGTCAGTCTTGGATTAGTAGCAGGTCGTAGGGAATAAAACCACTTTCATAATAAGTACGTAAGAATGGTTTGAATCAATTTTGTACTGACTCTGAAATGTCTACAAACGCATCGAGTCTCTTCAAATCAATACCCTGAAGCAACGATCATGCCTTTTTCCAAACATCATGTGGATCCTCTCTCATAAAACCTTCTGACAACATGCATTCTTCTAGTAACAAGACAACAGTAAAAACGTATAAATTGGTTATTGAATAAGGTTTTTTTGCAAACCATCGTCATGTTAAGATTCAATGGAGATCAATTCCAATGGTCATCATGACGACCGTTGTGCATTTTACCAACAAGGCATGAGAATTTAGCAGTCTTGTAACTTTTGTCCATAAATTATTTCATCCTAATCATTATACCCAAGTAGCAAAAGTTGTTGGCATTACGTTGGCCCAACGTTGACGTCCACGGTTGGCCAACTGTAAGATTTGGCACACTTTACAACGGTTGGCCAACCAACTCATTGCCAACGTTGGCCCAACGAAGTAGTCCAACGTTGGCCCACCCACTCATTGCCAACGTTGGCCCAACGAAGTAGTTCCAATGTTGGCCCAACACACTGTTTACTTACATTAAGCCAACACAAACAATTATTGCTATAAATTTACTTTTTTGTATACTTACAGCTCTCAGTCCTTTATTTTTCTTTTTTTCCCTGGTGACGTACGTTTCACCTTTCCTATTCAGGCATTATCAAACCTACACTTCACTAGTACTTTACATTTGTTAATGCGCGTCAAGGTTTTAAAATGAAACACTTATACAAAACATTCACAAACAACATGTAACACATAACACAACACAACACTCAATAGGGACATTTAAATTTTATTCACAAATACGCGAGCCGAACGTACGTGTGGCTGCGATCGTTTTTTGCAAGCTACTACGTTTGGCGTATGTTCGGCTCGCGTAATTGTGAATAAAATTTAAATGTCTCTATTGAGTGTTGTGTTATGTGTAACATGTTGTTTGTGAATGTTTTGTATAAGTGTTTCATTTTAAAAACTTGACGCGCATTAACAAATGTAAAGTACTAGTGAAGTGTACGTTTGATAATGCCTGAATAGAAAAGGCAAAACGTACGTCACCAGGGAATAAAAAAGAAAAATAAAGGACTGAGAGCTGTAAGTACACAAAAAAGTAAATTTATAGTAAAATTAACCAGTTTAGTAAGGCAATCAGAAATAAACAATTATTATTGTCCCAACCAAAGCCCAACAATCGAATCATCTCTTTTAAAACATAAGCTATACCTGACAATCTTCCCCGTAGGAAAGATAGGTTCCTTTAGTTGGTAATATATAAAGAAGGTAGAAACGATACAAGGTTGTAATATGTGAAAAAGAGAAGGAAATATTAGTAATATAGAAGGTCCGGGAGGTGCTGGTATGTGATAGGGAATAAAGAAAATTTACTTAGGCCTATAAACAGTTATTTTTCATTAGAACAACTTTAATTTACTAAAGTAACGACAGTTTACAAAACATAGTTACAACATTGCAATTTATTTTGGTAGTTCTTTACTCATTATTTCACTTCTTAATTTGTATAGGCTATTTAACTGCAAAAGCGCACTATTACTAAAAGTTGTGCCATTGTCTGGCAGAACTTTATTATACGATTTTATTTACATTTTTCACTTCACAACACTAATTATCACTACACAACTCAACTTGTCACATTTTCACTGATCTACACATCGTATCTCTCCTGAAACAGAAAAAATAACAGATTTTTTTAAACGCAGAGGAAACAAGATACATATCAATATACTAGGGAGGGAGACCCTTAGCCCTTAGATATATTATAAAGATGGATAAAGGTGTATTATTAGCTATACATTCTTTTTAATAAAGATATGGAAGGATTAATCAAACCGTAGTTTAATTTAAATGTGTACGTTCAATTGCTTAAGTTTATGATATAATGAGAGTTAAGTTACACTAAAGATCCCGCATTATTTTTATTTATATCTACTCCTATAAATTAACATAACCTACAAATTAGAAATACAAATTAATGCTATGAAATCAGCTGTTAATGGAAGTTTAGAGGTGTAAGTAATTAATATGGTAATAAGATACAAACACTGGGTCAACTTCAAATTTTAAGATATTTTAGTTAGACAGCATATTAAAGAAGAGTTAACTCAAATATTATTGTCTAACTAAACTATCATAAAATTTGAAGCTAACCCAGTCTTTGTAAACTATTCACCATTAATATCAGATTATTTATTCTACCAACAATACGCATCTTCAATCAGTTGAGCTATATATTTTAAATAAATAAGCAATATTTTTTAAACTATCTCTAAGCTTACACCCAATTTTCTTTTAAATTATTTGTAAATTTTAATATTTTTTCTACATACTTTAGGGGATATAGCCTATACATATTTCACCTATGATTCATAAATAATTTCAATATTTATTCTAAAATACAAAATAGTAACACACTTTAAATGGAGAACAATTTTTGATAATTTATAATAACAATATCTTGTTTTTAGACTTGACGAATTTAAATCAAGCAAAAACTTTGCCTCCGTCGTTTTACGGACATTTCAGTTTTTAAATTCATAGTAACTTATGAGAATGTTAGCCGACATTACTGTACCTACAAACATTAATGTATAAACATACATTACATTATAACCCTCTTCAAAATTAAAATTAGTAGTACCTAAACTGTAAAGTAGGTTAGGCCTAAACTGTATCAATAAATTTAAACCATACCGTAAAACTCAAATGGAAAATATAAGCTTATAGGTACTATTTTAAAACCTTAACCTAAAAATAACTATATAATTCCAAATAGAAACTAAAATATAGCTGAAACACTTTTTGAAGATTCAGCTCTAAATCTTGTCTTGTTTTAATTCTAGGCCTAAGCCTAAATGATGGTAATTATGATTGTCAAAAAACACAAGTATAGAATATTTGACTCAATTTAGCAGTCAACTTTCATCCGGTCATGCTCTATGACATTTAAATGAAAACACTAAGAGTTAAATACAATTATTATTAATAGGTAAGGCCTATGGTTTCCCGGCATCAGTGTAGTGTATAAATACTATATTTATTAAGAAAAAAGTTCAGGTTTGTGTATTTGTAGTAGTAAATTAAATTTCTGTATTAAATTTTGGGTAAAGTCTAGACATAACCTAACCAAGAACCAATTAATTATGTAATTAACAAGATACCTAGTAGGCTTGCAGTTGTCGAAGTATCTAACAGGTTTTGGCGTAAGTTTACTATTCGACCCTAGCCTAATATTTTTGCAGACAACGACGTTGTTTTACATTCTAGCCTACTGTTAAATGTTGAATACAGGTAAACATACTGTGACTAAATCGGCCTACTATAGGTTAGAACCTTTAAAGTTTTTTTTTATTATTCATGCATTTCTATTGTCATAGGTTAGCCTAGGGTCGAATAGTAAACTTCGCCCGTATTTTTTTGAGTGTAGGCTATTTGTTTTATGAATTTTAATCTCAATAACTTGTTTATCTTATAAACAATAGAAACGATGCATTATTATTCCTCCAAGTAGGCCTATAAACATTAATTAGCCTACTTTGGCAAATAGCAAACTGTAAATTATGTAATTATTCTTATGCATACTACCTAGTCCAGCTTGTAAAATTTTTTTATAATTAATATTTTACCTTATAGGCCTTTGCTAGTCTACCAAATATTAAAAATCACTTAGTTTAACCTAAAAGTTAATTTACCGGTAGGTAGTGTACAACAAGTAACCTACCACTTTAAAAAATAAAACTGAAATCACATGTTATAATTAATTGTGAACAATTATTTATTTTAAAACAAGACAAGAACTAACCCCTGTTAGTATTTTTTTACTAATCTAAAAGTAAAATATATAAGTGCTGTACTTACTTGCAAAGAAAACAATCAATCACTTCCACTTCACAAGGCCAAAGGACACAAACTTAGAACACACAATGGTGATAAAGTTTTTAAGAAAACAAATCATTTTCATTTGAAAATGCCAAATGACACAGACTTAATGAACACACAAGTCACTGAAGTCACAATGATGCTTGGCTGCTTGCTGCAAATGCAAAACTAGAACTTTGAGGAAATGAGGATGAACAATGGATTTTTTGTAATGGCGGATAGAATAATGGCGGATTCGCGATGTCACCGATACACGCTAAATGTTATAAAATCATGAACTGTATTAATAACTTTATATCACTTAATCTAACAATATAACCGATTTTTAAATAATGTTTATTACACGTAAATATTAATATAATAAGGAATTAATAAAGATAATTTTATACAGACTAACTCCCAACATTGGCCCAACAGAAAATTTCATTGTTGGCCCAACAGAAGGAATTATTGGTTGGGCCTCTGTTGGCAATATGTTGGCACCCCAACCCACCATTCCCCAACGGTGCCGACAATTCCCCAACGTTGGGCCAACGATGTGTGCTACTTGGGTAGCATTGGGTATATTTCACAGCTTATTTTAATTTTTGTAAATATACCAACTCAACTTCTAAGAAATTTTTTTAATTAATTACTTTCATTTGTACAGTTTGAACCATGTATAATGGTTTACATAGTATTAATTGTGTTCTTTCTTGTACCCACAGTATACATTTATTATACTGACAACAGCCACTTCCTAATAACTTACTAAATTCTCACTTGAAGAAAACAGGTGCTTGAAATATGTGGGCAAATACTGTGGAATCATATTTTTGTTTAAAACAAGCTTTATTTGGTATGGCATGCTTAATACCAAACTTTGGGTACTGGTCAAAGCTAAAAGAACATTTAAGTTAATCAATCTGTGAATTCAGTAAGCAACTACCGTACTTAAAACAATGATAATGTAACCACACACTGAGAACGTAAGAAAAAGGAAAGTTGTTTCTTACATTCCCCACAGTATACATTCATTATACTTATATTTAAAAACAGTTATAAATACAAGTTAACAAGCATTTCTTGCTTTATTAGTTCTTGAAAAATGCCAACAAAGAATAAGGAATGACAAGGAAATAAAACTAAAAAGTATAATAAATATGTTTGTACATGTTCAATAAAATTATAATTAATAATATTTATATATTGTTTGTAAAATCCATATCTTGTATTGAGACACATCAGTAAATGCGGAGATATTATCCTTGTGGCAATCTACTACAAGGCCTACAAGTTGCCGTCCAACTACTAGAGGTCCTCCAGGATCACACTAGAGACATGCAAGAAAAGCAATAGAAAGTCTTAAAAAGTATGTTGCTTTGCTACTTTCATTGATCTATGTTTACAACCATGATTTAAATATCACGATAGCCTGTCGTAAAAGTTTAACAAATTGCAGCACATAGATTTTAAATTGACAGGTTTATAGGGGAAAGTAAGCAATAGACATTATTTAAACAATAAAAATAAATATAATAAATTTTAAAGTAAGTACCGGTATATCAAGTTAAAGATATCCATACAATAAAGCAATAGTACACTAGCTATATATTAATTTTCTGGGTTAATTGATGCAAAATAAACACAAGTAGTTTCATCAATCTTCCTTGAATTTTAAATAAATAAATAATTATAATTATATATATGACAGACATCTTTTAGATATAGCTAGAAAGTCAGATAGGATAAAGTTTAATTATTTACTCAACTATATTTTAGACTGAAATATATCAACAGTAACTTGTAAAAAGATTGAAAGTAGGACACCCTATTCTGAATTGTAATGTCATCTCTACTAGAATACCTATAAATTTATAAAAACAGTCATAATTACGTACTCAAAATTTTTATTTTACAATTTAAATTAAACCTTTCCCACATAAATCTATTTTTGATAAACCGTATTCTTCACAAAAATGTGAAACTATCATAAATAATGTAAATATTTTATATAGATTGCATTTTTAATCACTTAAAAGTATTTGACAAGTATTATTCAGTTTTAATAAAATCCAATTATTAGATTTTTAATTGCTGTGTGAAGGGCGAATCGTAGGGAGTGACTTTAGGGTTGGATTGTCAAAAATGGTTAAACAGATGAAAAGCAAAAAACCTGTGTTTGAATTAGAGACCTGTGTTTGTTTGTTAAATATCTCTGTAGTTAAAATTTTTTAACTAAATTAGACCCCTATTTAATTACTTTGAATAAGATACAACTCTAATCCGAAGTCTTAACCAGAATGGTGTGTTGTAGCCATTTGCTCTGACTTAAATTCACGTTATTTTAACATTAAATTGCTTGACGTTTAGAAAGTTTAATCATTTTGGCCTGGGCTGACAGTAGCAATAATCAGTTTGAACTTCAGTAAGTAACCTTCAGTATACTTTGGATTTGTAAGGACGGAAATACATTTTTAATCTCTTTTCTGAAAATGTTATACATGTAATTGGTCTGAGAACTGTGACCACATTTTGATGAAGAACACTTTTTCAGATAAGAAGTACAATATCAAAATTATTGAATCTATTGTGTTAACAATTTCAAAACAAAAATTGACTGTTATCTATCATAATGTAGCCTACAGTTATAAAATAATAAAACATCTTACCAAAGAAAAATTTGATATTTTCCCATATACACATATCATGTTGTTGCTGTAAAACTCTTCGCAAGTAGTTTTGTTCATTATGACTACAGGAACTTGGAGTAACTGCAAAAATGCATAGGTTGAATTTCTAGTTACATATACAATAGAGAACATTATCACAAACTATTAACCTAAAGAAAGACTACAAGAAAAAAAATGTAAATCATATTTGTAGAGCCTACATACATTTCATAACTAAACTAAGAACAATTACTATATTTTACAACTGAAAGCAGAAAATAAAAAGACATTTTTTAGTGCGAAAGAGTTGTTCAAAGAATGCTTAATGTATCAACAAATAGCATATTAAGTTTACTATGGATGTTAAGCTTGCCAAACATTTTTTGAAGTGAAAACTTCTTGTTGGGCACTTTTTGCTTGGGGAAAAAGAATTGAATTCGCGACCGTTACCACTCGAGATATAGTATGTATTATATA
>JAGFPH010019839.1:0-14806 GCA_018207615.1 Philaenus spumarius
GTAAATTCCCTTCACGCTTGTCTAATAAACGCGAAATATCCCGCCTTTGATTAACTGCCGGTGCGTAAATTAAAACCGACAACACAGAAAAGACCAGATGAAACAGTTGTACCAACGCCAACTTTTAATTTCCCTATAATTTCATCCAGGTTTTAATAAAATCTGTGTTTTGCTGCCAGAGACGTTTTATGCTGTTCGGCTAATGCGGTCGTAAAAAAACTAAAACGGTCATTTTCACATCCAGTCTACACTCTATAAATCTGCAATTTTTTTGTAATTTTTAGACATATACAGTGTAGGGGTGGCGTCTAATTTATGTAGCTGTTTCGACAGCCACATTGTTAAGAGATTAATGATCGATGGTTTACAAAAAAAAAAACACTTTGTTAAATTAAAAAAAAAATTAAAGAAAACTTTATAAAATAAATATTTACTCTCATACACTGCATATAACATGATTGTTAAATTTCACAACAAGAAGTGAGATCTTAATTTTGAGAAGTGCTTTACGAGTGTTCATTTTGGCTGTTAATTGCATGAAATTTGGCTGATAATTGGTAAGCGCTGTTGGTTCAGTTAGATTAGATCGACGTTTAGATTTAATAAACTTAAGCGTTGAGTACAGTTATTCCCTCACATGAGTAGCCCCAAATATTGAGATAAGTCTCTATGCACACTCTTTTGTTTGGGATATTTTTCTTCTGGGCCCTTCTATGTTCAACCCGGCGACCTATACCAATATAGTAAACACAACAATATTGTGTGTACATGTGCTGTTATTATCTTTAACTTAGCTATTATCATTCATTCGATTGTTAATTCATTCGACATAGCGACATAGTAGTAATAATTAAATCAAATAATATGCTGAGGCGAAATACACAATAATTTGACTTTCTACAACGAGATAAGAACTGGAGAGAGCTCACGAGGGTAGACCGCGTGGGGAACAAATAGTAAATTATTCCAATGCGAAGAAACTTTTTTTTTCGAAAATTACCGAGCGTATATCTTATTAACGGTTACAGATATCAAAAATACTATAGGTATATAAAATGTAGAGAATTTTGTCAGCTTTAATTTTGTATACATATATTCAAAATGTGCTTCCTCATTGGTTAAAAACTGACCAATTGCAAGGGTTTACAGAAAACTTCATATCTAAGAAACTATAAATGTGACGAATGATTGGAAGATCGTGGTAAAAAGTTCAAATCTCGATGAACCCATAGGTGTCCTTATCTTCGTCTCAAAACAAGTCTGTTTAACGGTTATGTGCCTTTAAAAAGTGAAGAGTTTGAGTCATTTGCTTGTGCTTGCTCGCGCGGCATCAGTTAATTTATACTACAATATTACAACGATGATTACAATTTTAATATACGTTTTGGAAGAAATTTGTAAATACAAAAATTATAGTTTAAATTATTTTCTTTCCAATGGTTTTTGTTTTATTGAGATTGGTAATATTTAGTGGGTGAAATATTCGATACTACGTATGTTGTCTGAACTACTCAATAAACAAAATAAAAATATAATAACCAAAGGAGGGCTGCAGCCCCCACAGCCCCCCCCCCCCCCCCCAATTAGATCCATCAACGGTACCTGGTACATTCAACTAATGTAGTAGACCAATATTACTTTCTCACTAAGTATATAGTAATAGTATAGAGAAAGTATAGTGATCGCAAACAAAATCGATGTTGAGATTTTTGTGGAAATATCCGTTTTAAGTGGTCTTTACAAAATGTCTGTCTATCTGTATGTATACAAAGCTAGAAAGAAAACTATTCGATCGTTTTCGAACAAAAATTTGAACCAATCACGTCAATTAGGCCTGTACAGATGCAAGAAAAAAGGTTTTGAAAATTTTTCAAAATCAACCCCCTTTTTGGCCAAAAAAACTCCCAAAAAATTACTGATTTTTTTATAAAAAAAAAGGCTTTAACGGTTTTGATAAAATTTTTGCTTATTTGTAGCCCTTAATGTACCCTACATATGAAAAACCCGTATTTTTCAAAAAAAATCTCGTTTAGCTAATAATAATAATAATAACTGACTTTTGGGGGTTTATAACATAGGCTTAAAATTGGCGTGCGAAGCACGCAATGCTATATGTATTGAAAATTCTCCTAATATGGGGGTTGGCGTGCAATGCACTGTGTGTCGGCCGCTTCTCATAGTGTTCAGTGTCAAGCTCACATGTGCGTCCTTAGCAGTGAACGTGTTAATAATTTAAATAATTATGTCCGTGAGAAAGCATATGCCAGTTTCTGGTACCGTTTATTTCAAATGGTTTATTGAAACCCTAAAACACATAAAACTTAATTTTGGAAATTCGCTCGACTCACGTCTCATCGCTTCAGCTGCGTGGTCGATTATTCGGACTTCAAAATCGGTTCGTATTTTGTTCTTTCTCCGACATTCTTTTTTTAGACAGTCCATTCGTCTCTTCTTTACAGTTAAACACTTCAAATTAAAAGACACAAGCTAATAACAAAACTGAACCTATACTTTTAAAAGGCTGATATTCGTTCGGGAGTGATGTGTTTTTTAGAGCTAACGGGTGCATAGCTGATAATTTTCATCAAGGTGTTATTTTTGCCAAGGAATTATTTTGTAATGTAGCATTGCAGATGTGAATACTTGATGCTAAAATATCTTTTGCAGCGTTATGCTGACTATTCCAAGTAAATAACATTTATGGAATATACCAGGTGTCTTAAAAGTCCCACTCCGCCCCTTTAACTTTTGTGTTTGTTAAAACAAACAAATATCCTTTGGGGAACGATACTAACTAAGCCCAAAGTATCTTTTGAAGCAATCGGAAATTTTGAGTGTCCCCTAAAAATGGGAGATTTTGGGTTCAATTCAAAATTTTTAAATGGGAAGTATGGTCATGTGATATCTCATTTTAAAGGTCTATTTAAGACTAGGAAAATGACGTAAAGAAAATAAAAATCGGACCACCTAAAACAATATGGCGGCCCTAAACGTGTTGAAATAAATCGACATAAAGTTGCTAGTACCTCGAAAAGAAAGAGTTTTTAGAAATAATTTCAAGAGACAAAAAATGTTTATTTCAAAGTTCTTGACCTAATATATTGCTTCCAAATCAATTTCGTAAATTTTAAGTTGACTCCTACATCTTAGAAAATTTTGTAAAACATAAAATTTACGAAATCGATTTGAAAGCAATTCTTTAGGTCAAGCACTTTGAAATAAACATTTTTTGTCTCTAAAAACTCTTCCTTTTTGAGATATAAGCAACTTTACCTCAATTTATTTCAATACGTTTAGGGCCGCCATTTTGTTTTGGGTGGTCCGATTTTTATTTTATTTAACATGACCATACTTCCCATTTAAAAATGTTGAGTTGCCCCCAAAATCCCCCATTTTTAGGGGACACTCGAAATTTCCGATTGCTTCAAAAGATACTTTGGGCTAAGTTAGTATCGTTTCCCAATGGATATTTGTTTGTTTTAACAAACACAAAAGTTAAAGAGGGGGGGGGTAAGACTTTTAAGACACCTGGTATGTAGGCCTAATTGGGAAACGTATCGAAACTCACTAGGGGTTTTTGGACCACGGAACTCTGACCTAAAATCGTTTACTGAATTGAGTGTAATGGTGAGGCTCAATATACCCGATATTCCTTTCATTATTCTATTCCTCAGTGCGAGCGAAGCAGTGAACCTGCCAGAACTAAATACATTACACACAAACTTGCAATTACACGACCATATTTTATTCCAAACATCGATTGCAGTTTTCCACGATACCGGAAGAGAACGTACTTTGTTTGACATGAAAATAATACATCTTATTGCCTCCCTTTCACTGTCGAAATGTCTGCTCTCGATTTAAATATCACTGAAATATTGCATTGGCTATTTTACCAATCAAGCGTAGCAACTGCATTGTTGAAGCCGACTAGGATTTCAGTACATAAACGCTCTCAGATTTTGATTATTCTTTATCCTAGATTGACGAAAACGTAGGTATCCACCTTGAATGTGGTAATGAATTCCCATACCCGTTGCTCATTAACTGCCTCGTTTTGTGTCCTTGGGAAAAGCAACTTCAATAAGGGTGTCGATATTTTTCCGCTTACCGTTTTGGTTTATAGTTAACGGTTTAGCCAGCAAAAAGGACTGAATCTGAGGCCCTTTTTAGAAATTAATCTTCACATGGTTCTGTTTTGAAAACATCAAACATAGCTTATTTTACCCGGAAAATAGGCTTAAAAATTGTTATTGACATTTTATTTGAATTAGCACGATCACAATAACATACATAACTACAGCAACACTAGAAATGATTTCAAAAGTATGCAAAAAAAACAAAGAAACTAAAAAATCTGAATGAATATAACAGTGATCACTAAGAGTAAAATAAAAATAATTACAAATTCATTTTGCCATGTTATAATAAAAAAAATTATAAAACTAACACAAGCATATTTTTACACAACAATATCGAAAGTAAAGGAGAGGAGTCTTCTTAAAAGTGTCTACTTAAAATTCAAATGTATGCCAAAAATAAATCAGAGTCAATGTAACAAGGAACGTACGTCGTACACTAACAGTAAAATTATCACAAGCATATTATACTCCGCCATCCAATGTTAGGCCAAAAAACTATTTTTATAAAAATGTAACTTTACTGTGCCAATACGGAAGTTAATTTAACACGAAGCTAAATAAATTTGCAAACAAGACGGTAGTAAACAAAAATGACAAAAACAATAGCACTGTCCTATTAAGAAATTGGAAAATTTAAATACAGATGAAAGACGCAACAGAGGAAATGTGTACGTTGGAAATTTTAGAAGACACTTAAGAGGCCTTCTTAACATAGCATGGTTATGTAAATTTGCTTGTGTTAGTTTTATAATATTATTTTATTGATTTATTAGTAACTGTACTGTAACATTGCAAAATGAATTTGTAATTATTTTTAATTTCTCTTAGTATACGTTCACTGTTATATTGATTCTGATTTAGTTTCTTTGACATTTGCAAACTTTTGAAATCACTACTAGAATTACTGTAATTATGTATGTTAATGTGATCGTATTAATTCAAATAAAATGTCACTAACGATTTTAAGCAGTCAAATTTATGATTTTATAACCTACTGACCGTAAAACCGCTTAAGGTTGTCACAATTGTACCGTGTTTGGACTCATTTTGCGAGGAATAATATTTCGAGTTCAGTAATTAGAGTAAAAATTAAGTAAAGTTAACGGTTAGAAAAATGTGATTTTGTAGCACAAGGGCTAGTTGGTGATTCATAGGAGAACCATTCAGCCTCGGCTCCCTACATTCAAAACGGCGAAGTTGGGTACCAATTTCAATGTTAAATAACCAAAACATACCTTCACTATTAAGCATATTTTTGTGTTGTTTTTGTCAAAAAAAACGAAAGCTGAATTTTTTTTTCTTAAAGTAAAATAGATTGTGTGTGTTGATTGCTAAGGTTTTTTGCAATATCTCTTTTTGAAACTGAGTAAAAAATTAATAAAGTTTTCTATTTATATCATACGTTTATGAAAACAATAAAACGGTTTTTGAAAATGTATTTAGCAATAAACATCCGCATATGACAGTACTTCAAAATGAATCCAAATTTTTAAATTTATTTCACGAATTAACGGGAAAGAATTACTTCTGTAGCATTGCTCTTATGGGAATCAGATTCAATATGGCGGACAGGGTAGCGCCCCCTTAAGCAGGTAGGCCGTGTGAGTGTGTCTGCGCGTGTGGAAGCAAGGATCGATTTTATGTCTTAGAGCGCATGAATGTTTGTACAGACTATAATGTGGGAGACTCCAGCTCAAAATTCCATCAAAATCTGATAAGCCTATGTAGTTGTTCGTTAAATCGTAATAGACTTACTAACTTTTCTCGGAGTTTACAAAAGTACAGGCAGATAAATAAATATTGAGCTTGACTTGTGAGAAGATTTACTTGATAGAATAAACTTAGAACACAAAATCTCACAACTAATACGTTTATTAACTCAAACGCGTTTCAAAGACAAAGTCACCATCTTCAGCGATGCACGAGGTACAGTAGTAAAACTATAACTAACTAATCTAACAGTGTTTCATGTTAGAATTCAAGGGGCATGGCTTAAGTCTACGTTACATTAGTAATGCGTTACCAATTGCCTCGCGTTATTATAACTAGCCTAACATTAACTATATAACTAAACAAGTTACTAAACTAATAATAATCTCAAACAATACATTATTTGTATATTAATATAGAATTTTGTATGAATCCTAATTCATTATTTACAATTATTTTACTATGTTTGTCAATACAAAAAATCTCTCAAGCATCTATTGTGTTAAGTCTAGTTGCATTTTCAATAATACAGAGTTTTCTATTTTAAAATGATGGTCCCCATCTAAGCAATATTTAGCCATAGCAGATTTATCTGGCATATTGTAATTTATATGAGAAAAGTGTTCTTTAATTCTTGCCTTCATACTTCTTTTGGTTCGGCCTATATATTTCTTCGGACACATTTCACAGTTTATACAATGAATTAGTAGAGTAGTTTTGAGAATATAGAATAATTCGACCACGCAGCTGAACCGCTGACGTGAGTTGAGCAAATTTCCAAAATTAATTTTATAGGCCTATGTTTTAGGGTCTCAACCAACAATTTGGTAAATAGGTCTGTTCACGACGGTGCTGAATAGCTGCAAAATAGTTCACACGTCATTCCGCGTATTGGGAGTATCTTCAACACACAGTGCATTGCGTGCTTCGCACGCCAACCCCAGGGTAAAATCCACCACATGGCTTTGAACCGGGTACTTTTATGGTATTTTACGTTTTGATCGATTTTGGGGGAAAAAAGCGAGCTATAAGGTCGGGTAAAAAACAAAATGTGCAGAATGACATCCTACATTTATACTTCCAGAAAACCCTATAAAAAAAATTTATTCTCGTAGGAAAAATCTAAAAAAAGGTACTTCCGGTCAAAAAGCGTGCTTCCGGTTGTTGGATTTTTTTTGGCTAACGAGCGACGTAGGCAACTAATGTGTGCACCAAACTTGAACCAAATCTGAGTTTAAAATCGTCCGCTAGAGTGCGAACACATATGTACATGTATATATGATTTTTAATGACACCCCAAAACCAAGATCGATGCTCATTTGCTACTACCGACCTTGGGTCTTACCATAAGGGCCACTGCAATAGCTCATTTTTCCTATGGAAATTCGCTAAAAAGTAAGTGTATATAGTATTTAATTTTAAGGGTAGTTATTCCATTTCATCACTTTGACTTAAGTAATTAAATGGCAAATCCTTGATTATACCCCCTTAAAAATAATATTACATAATTTTAGCTTTATAGTTTGTGGGTAGTTAGTTTAATTCATATTTATTGTAGGCTATAGGGGTAGTAATTGTAACGTCTAAACACTCCTGGCACACTATGGATAAAGTGACATTTTTTGTGAAATCGATCGAACAGTTTTTGAGGACAAAGAAAACAAACATTAATTTTATATACAGTGTGTATAAAAAAAACCTTTCAGGAATTTGGGATATGATTCCTCATACAAAAAGGAAGAAAAAAGTTCATATAAACATATTTTCGAAAATGCTTCGTTTTAGAGATATCCGCCATTTTGTTTTTTGGTATAAAATAATTCATATCTCGAGAACGGTATGATTGATTGAGTTCAAACTGGGCACGAAGTTTAACCTAACAACAATATATCTCAAGAAAAATAAACGATTAAATCCAATCATGAGTTTCAAAATGGCGGCTGTTTGAAAATTTCAAACCTAAATTACTCAAAAAATGTACATTTTGACAAGAAATGTCAGGTCACCTTTTTTGTAGCCCTTTTGATTCCCTATCGGATAGTGTAACTTTCAAAACAATAGGATGAAGGATAACAGTTAAGGTAAAGATAATAACAGCAAATGTACAAACAATACTGTAGTGTTTACTGTGTTGGTATAGGATGCCGGGTTGAACAAATCAATTATTACAAATAACCTATTATCATTCATCCGATTGTTTTGGCAGTTACACCATCCGATAGGAAATCAAAAAGGCTACAAAAAAGGTGTCTTGGCATTTTTTTTAATGTACGGTTTTAGAGTAATTTAGGTTTGAAATATTCAAACACCCGCCATTTTTAAACTCATGATTGGATTTAATCACTTATTTTTCTTACGATATATTAATTGTGAGGTTAAACTTCATGTCAGGTTTGAGCTCAATCAGTCATACCGTTCTCTAGATATGAATTATTTTGTACAAAAACAAAATGGCGGATATCTGGAAAACGAAGCGTTTTCGGACCTGTGTTTATATGAACTTTTTTCTTCCTTTTTGTATGAGGAACCATATCCCAAAGTCCTGAAAGGTTTTTTTACACACCCTGTATATAGAGATGAAATCAAAAATGTACGGTAAAAACTATGCACTTTCGTCATTATACTTCCATTAATTTCAGTGCACAGCAATTTTCCGAACGCACTACTTTCAAGGCATACTAGGCCGTTTCACTTTGATCAAACTGTTGATTCGTATCCTAATAATAGTGACACAATATCGAACTGAACCAACAATCGATATGTTTACCGACCCGTCCGGACTGTTGACACTAAAGCTATATTAACGTGTGGACACATCAAACTCACAGATTGATACCACGGACAAATAAAATATCGTCGCTTTATTTACTCGACCGTATTATTCACTTGGACAGTGTTTAGTCTGTGAGAATATTTAATGCAACAGATCAACCATGAGGTAATACATTTACGACTAGCTGGTACCTGGGGCTTCGCTCGCACATCTGACTAACTATATGCAAGGACTCTCGGGTAAATATTGTGACTTACCATTACGCGCGATTAAAAAAACTATTTTAGATCCAAGTTCCATGACCCCAAAAGGCACAGTGAGTTTCACCCAAATCAATCTATGTATTTCTTTTAGGTCTACGTAAACTATTAGCTATGCACCGATAAACGCTGAAAATAATCTATATATATATACATATATAAAAGCGAAATACCACTCACTCACCTACTCACTCACTGACTCACTCATCACGATTTCTCAAAAACTTCCGAACGGATTGGAATGAAATTTGATATGTATCTTCCTCTAAGGCCGTAGATGCAGATAAGAAAGGGTTTTAAAAAATTCGAAATTTTAGGGGGGTTTGGAGGGGTCAATGTTAATAAATCACGATTTCTCTAAATCTACTGAACGGATTGGAATGAAATTTGATACGTATCTTCCTCTAAGGCCGGAGATGCAGATAAGAAAGGGTTTTAAAAAATTCGAAATTTTAGGGGGGGTTTGGAAGGGTCAATGTTAATAAATCACGATTTCTCTAAAACTACTGAACGGATTAGAACGAAATTTGGTATGTAGCTTCCTCTAGGGTCATAGGTGCTCACTAAGAAAGGGTTTAAAAAAATTCGAAATGTTTGGGGGTCAAAGTTACTAAATCACGATCATTTGTCACATTTATTTCACCAAAATAATTATGCAATAGCGAAGCATTGCCGGGTCAGCTAGTAAACATATATAAATATATTCACCCTGATATCCGGTGCGAGGATGCCGATTCTTGGTAAAGGCATGACGCTCGATTGCTTTACCCATGGGATAGTTTCATTGGCTGCACACTCACCCGTTCTAAAAATTAGCTTGCTTGAAGTACAATATTTCTAGTATTTATAATCGGATAATACGGTTAACTGAATGCGCAGGTTTATATGTTTAAAACGAAGAATTATATGTTTATATATATATAATATGTATGTATATATATTTACAGCCTCGAATTTTATAGGGGAAAAATATACCACTGAGCATTATACCATCACATTTTGAATTTTGTTTACCTATATTACAGGGTGGTTATAAAGTCACTCCCCCCCCCCTTTAACTTTTGTGTTTGTTGAAACAAACAAATATCCTTTGGGGAACGATACTAACTTAACCCAAAGCATCTTTTGAAGCAATCGGAAATTTTGAGTGTCCCCTAAAATTTGGGGATTTTGGGGGCAACTCAACATTTTTAAATGGGAAGTATGGTCAAGTGATACCTCATTTTAAACGTCTATTTAAGACTAGGAAAATGACATAAAGAAAATTAAAATCGGACTACCCAAAACAAAATAGCGGCCCTAAACGTGTTGAAATAAATCGACATAAAGTTGCTAATATCTCGAAAAGGAGAGTTTTTAGAAAACATTTCAAGACACAATAAAATGTATTTATTTCAAAGTGTTTGACCTATAAAATTGCTTCCAAATCGATTTCGTAAATTTTATTGTTTACAAAATTTTCTAAGATGGAGGAGTAAAAATAAAATTTACGAAATCGATTGGAAGCTATTGTTTAGGTTAAGCACTTTGAAATAAACATTTTTTGTCCCTTGAATTGTTTTCTTAAAACTCATACTTCCCATTTAAAAATTTTGAGCTACCCCCAAAATCCCCCATTTTTAGGGGACACTCAAAATTTCTGATTGCTTCAAAAGATACTTTGGGTTAAGTTAGTATCTTTCCCCAAAGGATATTTGTTTGTTTTAACAAACACAAAAGTTAAGGAGGGGGGGGGAAGTGACTTTAAACCACTCTGTATATAAAATCGAAAACCCACTCACTCACTCACTCACCGACTGACTGACTGACTGATCACAGTATCTCAAAAATAGGATGGGATTTTAAAATATTTAGCCTTTAAGGGTTGAACCTTCCTCTAAAACAATAAATGTTGTTTGTTTACTTTCCTTAAAGCTAAAATTTTGTACATTTATTTCTTAAAAAACACATATAAAAAGTATATGAGTTTTACATTTTGTTACGTGCTGCTAGGGGTAATAATGTGATAACAACCCCTAAAAAAATAAATATTTATTTTATTTTCATACTTTCCTAAAAGCTAGAGAGCTGAAATTTTGTACATTTATTTCTTAAAAAACACATATAAAAAGTATATGAGTTTTACATTTTGTTACGTGCTGCTAGGGGTAATAATGTGATAACAACCCCTAAAAAAATAAATATTTATTTTATTTTCATACTTTCCTAAAAGCTAGAGAGCTGAAAATTTTATACATTTATTTCTTAGAAGGTACGTATAAAAAATAAAACAGTTTTACATTTCGTTACGTGCTGCTAAGGATTGAAATGGTAATAACAACCCCTAAAAACAATAAATATTAATTGGTATTATTTCCTTAAAGCTAGAGAGCTGAAATTTGGCACTTATAATTTTATGAAAATGTTTTGGACGTAAGCTGATCAAAACTAACCCAATCTATGCATTCGCATATTAAAGACGTATCTGGGTGATCTGTAAACATCCAGCTAAGACTGTGATTTACCAGTCTGTAGATTTAGCGGCTGAAAAAGAAGATGCTCTTCACTCTGAATTTTTTATTTTTATTAATTTAATTTATTCAGCACACATACAGTGACGAGCAGCCAGTGAACAATAAGTACCAAACTAATTGAAAATACATGTTATAATTCACTTTCGTGAAATAATAGAGAAAATGAAAGGAAAATATTACAATTAATTATGAATCACAGTGATGCAAAAAACAAATTCCCTGTAGCGAAGCATGGGTATTCAGCTAGTCTACTTATATAAAGCTAGACGGGGTTCACTGATTCATTGACATTAACTATGAGGCACTTCCCGTAATCGTACCCCCTCGACCTTATACTTGAATTAAAGCTCTCGACGAGAAACTTTCAGAATTGCCAGAAGTTAACATTTTGAAAACACCTTTTGGGCGGAAAAGATGTTTTCAATTTTTTCATTTTTTCACTTTGAGCGCGTTTTGTAAGAAAACGATAAGAAATAGCAAAAAGTGTTAAATACAAAAGTTGTAGAAGATTTAATTTCAAAAAAACGATTTTCCATCAGATTTAAGATTCGTTCATCCGTTTAGCCGCTATTCACCCGAGAAGGAGTTCCGGCCCACAAGCCTTCAAATTTCCCATGTTAATCTTACGGAGATACTGTTTAATGAGTTTGAGTCAGCTGCTAAATAAAACAGCTGATTTATGCTCGGTCACTCCATGCAATAAACCCTCCAGGTCAGTTTGGGCTGTCTCAAGTTAGGGTACCACGACCTATAGTTGTACTAGCCGTTAAATTTACTAGCTGAGATTTTAAATGTAACATAACTTTGTTTTTTTATAATTCAAAAGTCACGTGCCCCATACTTCCCACTCACTCTAAGCTAATTAAGTAGGTCTATATAAATAACAAGCCTCATCCCGCAGTCCGTTGCTCGTAAACCGTCTAATATTAGCGATTTGAGAAAGAATTCCTCTCCCCGCGAAAATTTATTTGTGAACTGTGAAATATTTTTACGTTTTTATGACGTCACGGCCCACATAACTACTTTTCTATCGCGGATATATACAGACTGTCCCAAAAGTCCCGGACCGGTTTAATAACTCCTAAACGAAACTAGCTACAGTAATAATATTTCAGACATGACTCCTGGCTACAAAAAACTATTTTCTGAGTTGTTAGTCACTATTGCCCCTGCCCCCAAAAACCAAATTTGGGGGGGTTGCCCCAAATTTTTAAATGTAAACCCCTATCGAGTGACCCATCATTTTAAAGGTCTCATTGAGTTAATCAAAACAGCGCTCACCCGAGGTCGATATCTTGCACCTGTCCAAAATGGCTGACCTTTTAGTGTTTCTTATGGCCAGAACTTGATAGAACTTCGACAACGAATAACACACGAAGCTCAGCAAATACCGGGGGAAATGATACAGAATGTAGTACAGCATCGCTATTACAGACTAGCACACTGCGTGACTGTGGAAGGAAAGCAGTTGGAATACTTACTCTAAACCCTGGATATCATCTTTGGTAAGCAACTTTGTTTTTGAGTGTAAAGAAAAACATTTTGTTATTATTACCAAGTATGACAAATTTGTTTTTATACTTTAAACTCTTTTGTGCGTGTGTTTACTTTGTTTTAAAATAATAAAAATGTTTAATACAACCAATGGGGGTCAATTTTAAATTACATGACCATAAGAAACACTAAAAGGTCAGCCATTTTGGACAGGAGCAAGATATCGACTTCAGATTTGCGCTGTTGTGTTTAACTCAATGAGACCTTTAAAATGATGGGTCACTCGATAGGGGTTTACATTTAAAAATTTGGGGCAACCCCCCCCAAATTTGGTTTTTGGGGGCAGGGGCAATAGTGACTAACAACTCAAAAAATAGTTTTTTGTAGCCAGGAGTCATGTCTGAAATATTATTACTGGAGCTAGTTTCGTTTAGGAGTTATTAAACCGGTCCGGGACTTTTGTGACAGTCTGTATATATATATACGTAGAGAACTGGTGAAACGGATTTAAATAAATGTAATCAACTTAGACTGTCCGCAGAGCCAGTGCCTTCTAACGATCCATCTGTGTACACAAACAATTCCACAAACACATGACTAAAATAATACGACCACGCAGCTTAACCGCTGACGTGAGTTTCCTAAATTAAGTTTATATGTTTTAGGGTTTCAACCAACTATTTGGGAAATTGATCTACTCTCGAATGCTCTGAATAGCTGCCTATGTGTACGAAATACATTAGTAGAATTTGTTTGTAACTCATCCCAGGACTATAGAATACAAGGGCTGGTCCACTCCTTTGATGTTGACGCTATCCGACTGTCCCAACCTTCCTCTCCTATGTGACGTCACTGAGGTGCCTTGACTAGCTGCGCAAGTACGGTTCGCCTTAACTCTCACGTGTTGTTTGATATAACGCTGCAGACGAAATAACTGAAACTATTAATTTGGTAACAAATTGTGTTGTTGCGTTGCGGTCAAGTTACTAGCAGACAGTTTTAGCAAGGTATTTATTCATTTAATGTTACGCTGCAGACGATATTAGGCCTACTTTATGAAATGTTACCAAGATTATCAAGAAATATTGTCTGCAGCGTTACTTGAATATTCCAAGAAACACCTTTACTAACAAAATACATTAAAACAAACATTTTCAGAATGATGAGATATAAATAAATAAGTAAATAAATATATAATAAATAATAATAAGATTTAAACTTACAGTACCGGTAATTATTGGTAACTCAAAATTTAAAAACAACAATTTTTAAGTACTCAGCTTCAAATAAAATAAACATTAAAAAATATTATTGATTTAATGAAAGAGTTGCAAGCGAGATTACTTTATGTTAAAAAGTTACCAAGGTCCTCAAGTAATTTCTTCTGCAGCTTTAAGTTAAAATGTTTCAAAAAAATCTTTACTAGCAAAATCACTCAAAATTGTCAGAATAATTAGATACAAATAAATGAATATATAATACACTAATAATTAGAATCAAATTTAAACCTAGTGTAATACAATTATTGATGACAAAAATAAAATATATAATTTTAAGTTAAACTTCTAGACTAAATTAAATTGCACAGTGTCAATTTAAATTAAAATAGGTCGATTGTTTAAATTCAACTATTAAATTAACTATCCCTAAGGCCTAGGGAAGGAAAATTTCTATAAAACAGTTTTATTTAAAAACAAATATTTTATGTCAGCAGTAATTATTATGTCAATGTGCATATCTGCATATGAGCTACTCATTATGTGTAAGTAAGTTTTATGAGTTTTATTTTATAAGTATTACACATGTTTTATTAAACTGCAGTATGACATTCAATGTTTAGTGGTTTATGACTTTTCTCGGCGTTTTCGACTTCGGCTCACGTTAAAATGCCGAAGTATTGAAATCTTGCAAAGT
>JAGFPH010019840.1:0-11363 GCA_018207615.1 Philaenus spumarius
TTGATAGACGTCAAACAGGTAAATTTATACCTAATTTATAGTCATATAAAAAAAAGATAGTTAGGCCTATTACATGATGGGTGGTAACAGTAACAATTAGAATACTGCTGCTTTTTTTTTTACTTGCTCTATATTTAAAAAGATTAAATATTTAAGTTGTATAGTTTTTAACAATAAACTTATTTTTATACAAAATAAAAACAGAGTTCTGAATAAATAAATAGTTCACGTTAGTTGAACCTGACCATTAGTACTGATTTTTATTTTGTAGCCGAAGGTACTTTGAAGACTGATTTGCTGGTGAAGTTAGGCATGGATGATCTGGACAGCAGAGTGGTTCTTATAAATCCGTCTCGAGATTCAGCTCCACAAACATTTCCTGAGGCTTTCGTAACGAGTTTTACACAGCGTTCATAAGCCTGCGTGTGAACTGGGATCCTGGGAATTGCTTGAAAATAATGTTCCAGTCAGAGATTGAGTCACTGTCAATGTGCGATTTGATCTCGTCGTCACTGATTTCTGCCAACAACGGGGGAGAAGATAATTCAAAGTCCATCTAATTGATCATTTCTGATTATTCTTGCGCATTGAAGTTGATTTTTGGTGGCATAAATCTTCTTACTGTTTTCCTTCTTGCATCTATCTGTCTTGCCTTCAGAATTCTTCGAAGTCCGAGCTCTCTTATGTGTTTCTTGTCATCTTGAGTCATGGATGAAAGTAAGTGTTCTGGGCGGGCAAAAAACCCATTCCGTTCGATCACAGGGTCGACAACATCAGGCAAAGGTTTTGGCAAATACCTAGTAGATTGTATTGCTTGGTAAACAAGTTTCGGGCCGTCTGTGAAGTGCTTACTTGTTTTAATTAGGGATGGGTCGATTCTCGATACCACCGATACTTTAGCTTTGGTATCGGTATCGAGAATCGATAGCCGAAACTCGATACCGATTACCGATACCAAGAAATACTCAGTTGTCAGAACTGTCCGTTCTCGTATAGACTCCGTGAATGCAATCGCATTCTCTGTATTTTAACTCAATTCAGCTTTTAACAATAAATATCAGTAGGGAAAATGTAAAACATTATTAATTTTATGTAAGTGGACATTTTCCCCAGTAAAATGTTTTTGGCAATTGTTTCCTTTCATAAATAAACGCTTCTTGTTTTATTTTTATTCATGCGTAGGCTGTTATTTGTACACAAGAAGTCTAGAGTAGGCTCAAGGTCAAACACTTATGGATTCGTTTGTTATCGTGTCTATAGAATTAGGGTGGCTATTGTGAAGAAAAATAACACATTTTATAGATCGGTAACAAAAGTATTTAAACTTTAAAGTAATAATTTTATTTGTTTGAAGTCAGGTAAAACTTGTTGGGCCTTACGTTACCCGTGATTTATGATTTTGATGGAAGTTCAGACGGAATTCCTTTGTTTTACTTTTTATTTAGAGATGGGTCGGTTCCATTTTTTTTTTTTTTTTTTGTTCCCGGTTCTAGAGTCAAATCGGTTCTATTTATTATTCAAGGAATTTAACAAGAATTTAAGAGTAAAGTATAAGATTTAATTTGAATACTGAAATGATTAAGTATGTTGTGTACAGATAATTAAATACAAGTATTCAGCTAAGTTAAATTACAGACAAAAGTCCATCACTTTCAAAGTCTATTATAAAATATTGCCACACTTCGATGTCATTGCTGAAAAGACTAGCCTACTCCGGTTAAGTTTCCACATATCCTCAACTAACTAAACTTAATCAAATTAATATGTTAATTCAGTATAGTGTTGATTATCCGAAAGCGGAAATGTACTGTAAATAAATAAGTACATTACAATACTGCACGTCGTGCACGTAATTCCGAATTTAAAGGTTTCTACTCGCATAATCAGCCGAGTTGTAGACTTCAAGGGGGTTTGGGCGCTCAACGGAACAGCGGCGGCTGTTGAGTCAGCCGAGCGCTTGGCCGCCCTTTGTAAGTGAGTAGGCCTGCACAATTTAATTACCCGAACAAATCGACGAAATATTTTAATTTAATAAAAAAAATGGATAAAACACTGCACTAAAACTGAATACTGTAAGAATTTACACACAGCGTTATTAACTTGATATTACAGTACTTTGTTTTAACAAGTTGTTCAGACTTCGGCGGGACTAAACGGACGCCGTCGAATCAAACTTTCGATGATTGAAGTTTCGATTATTTCTGAACTTATCCGAATTGAACGTTCAGAAACAAAACATATGATATTCCGAGTAACGCAATCCTAGTCAGTCGTAAAAAATATTATTTCGAATAATTAAAAACTTGTTTTATTTTAAATTGCAACGCATTCTGCTATTTCGTTACTGAAACTATCACGTGTTTTTCATTGGACTAGGTTAATTGTATTTTCTTATGCGGACATTAGATTGTTTTCGGGAGTAGGTTTTTTCGCGGACATACGCTGTTGTATATTAAATTGCGTTTGAATGCCGCGTTTTATAAAATTAGAGCTAATAACATTCGGACGTCGTATTCTTTTGCGGACATTCGTCATTTTATTTTTAATAACATTTCACCAATAGTAGTTCATAAAATTGGTACTAATTATATTCGGGCATCGATTTTTTGCGGGCATTTACTGTGGTACTTAAATTATTTTTAACGTTGGCGTTTTTTAAAATTAGCGCTAATAATATTCGGACGTCGTATTCTTTGCGGACATTCGTCATTTTATTTATTTTTTTTTCGCTGTTTTTTTTTTTTTTAGGTATCGGTATCGGGAATTGAGAATCAATTTTTCAAAGTATCGGTATCGGTATCAAGAATCGAAAAATCTGGTATCGACACATCCCTAGTTTTAATAGTAAACCACATTGGCATGTGTGATTCAATATAAACAAAACTAGGTCTTGAAGTTTAGGTGAGGGGCTTTCTTCACTTATGTACATTCTGAGAGTTCTATTTGCTTTTGTCAACCACCTAAAAAGTGATAAATGCCCAGGATCTCGTACAGCTTAATCTTCTTTACAGGTTCCTGATTTTATTGCCTTTGAAATATCAAGTAGGTATTGTTGATCTTTGCTAAGCACGTTTCTGTCTATCTCTGGGATCTGACAATCAATACTCTGGAAGGTAACCACTGGCAGTTTTTGGCAGTCAACTAACTTTTCACCGATTGGCCCTTTAGAAGTACTAGGCCCTTGTCTTGCAATCCAGGTGCTCAAACATGTGGCGGAATGGCTACTCATTGAAATGGAGAAGGCAAATTACCCATTGTATAGGTTTCCAAAATAAAGTTCAATTCGGCGAACCAGACCAGTTTTCCAACCTGTATTGACAGCAGTACCATCACATCCGATGACAATTAGATTTTCAAGAGAAATAACGAAAGGTAATAAGACTATATAAATATCACATAAGGTAATAGAAATATCAGACAGGTAAGAAATTACAGACTTGACAATATCTTCAGAGCTTACATAATAGGGAGTAACGTGGCCAACATAGAGTGAGCCGGGTTCTTGAATCAGCGAGTAATGCTCTTCCTTAGTAATTCTACGAAACCTTTTTGAATAAGCTTGCTCTATCACACACGTGTCGTCCTTTCTTCCATATAAATAGAGACCTAACAGTGGAAGTGCGTCTGATTTACTACACAATTCAGCCTTAATAGTTTTTCCCTTCTTATTTTGTTCTTATCTATAAAATTGGAGGAATCTGAATCAGTAACAAAACCAAAATCGTGTAGAGTGGAGGGGAACACCAAGATCATTCGACCCATCCAGCCGAGTGACGTTGTCTGGCTTGCTGCCCACCCTTTGTGCACGAGAGTTTCTACACCGTTGCGCGACCGGAAAACATTGACGGAACTTGACAGACTTTTTTCTACCCCATTACCAGTTTGTGTGAAAAAATACTATAACTAATACATTTAAATAATTATTTATCAAAAATAAAAAATGTGTATAAATGTAACTTTTTTATTATTTTGGCAAATTGTGGGGCTTATGCGCGACCAGAAGATATTAACTGATCTATACAAAATTAAAACACAATGTTTTTAGGCTCTATTTGAAGACGTTACAAACTATTACATTACGAAAACATCAAATTCAAAAATTATAAAAATAATCACAAAAATTTAGTTTTTTCATATTTTGTCAATCTTTAGAGCCTATGCGCGACCGGAAGATATCAACCGATTTTGATAATTCTTTTGTCTTTTCTTTTGTCCATATAATTCGCAACTTTTCCGCGCTATTACAACTTCGAAATAAAAAAAAGTGTTTTTTCGGCCCACCCTAGTATATATGGTACAAATGTTTTTTTTTTTTTTTTTTTGTAATGTTTACATTAAATTAAATGTCTTATATATTTTTGTATATACAGGGTGATTTTTTTAAATGGGCCACCATTGGCATCTCAGAAACCATAAAAGTTACAACAATCTTGAAATGGGGGATCTTCTCTACTTTTTCCCTTTCATTAAAACTACAATATTAAAATTTTCAAAAACTCAGCAATTTTTCCAATATGGCGGCCAACTTAATTTTTTCAAATGGAAACCCCCATTTTTTATGTTGAATTTCGATTAAGGATACCAATTTAAAGACATTTTTATTCTTTTGTATTTTTTCCTAAACCCAACCGTTTATGAGCTACAGCCTCTCAAAAATGTTCTATTTTATGTGATTTTTTTAATTGGGCCACCATTGGGATCTCAGAAAGTATTAATTTTACAGCAAACTTTAAATGGGGAACCTTTCCTTGTTTTATGAGAAATTAAAAAATATGTAGTTAAAATATTTCTAAATGGCCGCCATTTTCCAACATGGCGGTCAACTTTGAAATTTCTTATGAAAACCCATACTTTTTATGACGGATTTGGATTTTACAAGCAATTGTAAGACTTTTTTATTCTTTGTGTCTTTTTGATAAACTTAATCGTTTAGCTGCTAGGAGCGTTGAAAGTTTCAGAAAGTCTTATTTCAACAATTATTAAAGAGGCATGTTTTACCATTTGCAATTAATAAAATTTAACTCAAAGGGTAATATTTTGTACAATGGAAAGTTAAAAAGCTGATGTAATTTCACAAATACTTAATTTTATACTTTATACTTTAATTTTATGTTAATATTGTATTTTTAATGTAAGGTAAAAAGTAGGGAAGGTCCCCCATTTAAAGATTGTTGTAACTTTTATAGTTTCTGAGATGCCAATGTTGGCCCATTTAAAAAAATCACCCTAGAGGTATATATATATAATTGTATTAGTATTGTGGTTTATTATGTAATATTTGACTTAGAATCTACTTATTCTCTGTTGTTTTATGTACCTATTTTGATTGATGTAATATTTTCACTTATCAGCATTTAAATTATATATCCTGCATGTTCACATATACAGTTTAAAGAGTGTATCTGTATTATGTATGATTCTAGCTTATATATATGTTATTTTTTTATCTCTTTATATATATTTATATATATTCATGTTTTTTCCCTCTTTAGTCACTATCCCGATTACAATCATTAAGTTACTGTTCTCCCATTGGTCTTTACATGTTTAGCCCCCCCCCCCCCCACTAAGACTCTGCCTATATATTATAGTTAAGAACCATGTTACCAAATTAGTTATAAGTTTGTAACCATAGCTGTTGATGATGACCTGGTCATCGAAACGTGTTTGAATTATTAAACATTTTTTATGAGAAACTGTGTTCTGTTTTTTATTTATATAGTGTTATTTCTCATAAGTCCAGTTCAAGTTTAAATTTTACATTCTATATACATTTTAATAATTACCAAGTTTTTTATTTTATTTTTAACTCAGAAATTTTTGGTAAGCCGGTAGCAAACATGTTTTTTTTAAGTTTAACTTATTATTATTTTTTGTAACCTTATAAGTTACACAACACTAAATAATGTATATTTTAGAGACCAAAATTTATGTAATGGAGAATACAAAAATTTTTTGTAAGTAAAATAAGTTAGAACTCAAATTTTGAGAAAAATTCAAAATATCCTTTTAGACGAATTTATTATTATTTTTTTAACATTCAAAATTCTGTTATGGAACATTTTTAAAGTTCAGCTAGAAGATTCTTATGAGATCGATGAATATCTCGAGTATATCGATGACACTGGTAACATTGTATATAATTTTGAATTCACAAAATAAGAGAAATTTTAATGTCTTAATTAATTCGCCAATATCATAACTGAAGATATTGAGGTTTTCACACAGAACTATCTGGAGGTATCTGCAATTATATTTATTTTTTATAATTTAAAACTTTCAAGGAGCTACGGTTTTTTAGAAGAAAAGTGTGTGTACAGGTAACTAAAACCTTCAAATCAATTTAGGCCTATATATAAACCATTTACCCGATTATCCAAGTCAAACAAGTATGAATCATCTTCTCTTGTATCAGCTTCACAATCAGAAATTATTTCTCCTATATATCTGAAAATATAAAAAAAAAAATTATAAAATAAATTTGAAAAATATTCATAGTAGGTACTGTGATTAAGACTGTACTTACTCACAAACATAAGAGCCTTTAGGTATAATTCTTAAAGTTGTAACTCCCCAACCTTTGTTGCCTTTTGTTCGAAAGAGTTGAAACCTGGCTGTAATGCCATGCTGCACTACTCTATTCTTGCATGTTAGTCGGTTGCACAAACATCCTTGATTGCATTCAAACAGCATTGGAGGATCTGACATTCAAAATGTATATTAGTAACATATAATTTTACACAAATATAAAAAATATGTTACACTTAAAATATTTTATAACATTTGCTAAATGTTTGTTTTACCACTTTTGAAAAATATATGGCATAATATCTCATAGGAAACATTACTGATTTTTTAAACAATCAAATCGACATGGATTATCATTCAAGAAGATGAATAAATAAAAAAATTTTTCTAGTAGAAAAGATGTACTTCAACTTCTCTACATTTTGTAGATGTTGAAACAAAACAACAATTGATTAAGATCCCATTTATTAAAATCTTCTGAGAAGTTTAAGAGTTACCTAGGGACTTGGGAGCGTCCCACTCCCGCCAAGAAAATCGAGAACGAGACGACGACCAAGAACACTGTTTACGAGACAGAACAAGTACGGGTTTTCACCCTCCCCTACCTCGACACCCTGTGGGTCAATGATGTTGATTTTTCTTACACCGATTCTCGAGGGGCCCCTGAGGACGTGTACCAAATTTTAATTTTAGGGACCATCAGATCACGGAGCTATGGAAGTATTAAAATCGTTATTTTTTAAGTTTTTCTACTTCTTGTTCTTTGACAGGGCTACAGCCTCACAAACTTAACGGATCGAGCTTATATTTTGTACACACATTTGTTATGCTCCAACGAAGTGCCTTTTGTGCAACTTGTCCCCCCCCCCCAACAAAAAAGGGGGGATACAGGTTTCCCCCTTTTTTTCTGGGGGAGGGTCACTTGTATTGATTTTTCGTATACCCATTTTTGAAATGCTCCTGAGGACGTGTACCAAATTTAAACTATTGGGACCATCAGATGTCGAAGTTATGAATGTTTGAAAATCGCTATTTTAAAAATGTTTCTACTTCTTGTTTTCAACTGGGTTACAGCCTTACAGAAATAACGGATCGAGGTTAGATTTTGCACACACATTCGATATGCTCCAAAGAACTGCATTTTGTGCAATTTAAACTCCATCCGCTCTAAAATGGGGGGTTAGTTTTTAGGGGGTTAGAAAGGGTCAAGATTTTGTCAGAGTTGTTCAATGGGGAGACCCCTGAAAAAGTGGTCAAAATCTACACCCGATAGGCTATGTTCAGTAGAATGATTACAGAATGGTTTATTATTTCTTAAAAATGTTTTTTGTTCATAATTAAAAAAAAACTCAGTTAATTCAATTGTGAAAAGAGGTCACGTATTTCCTCATTATCATTATTTCAGTTCAATTGAACTATTTTTTACCGATTCTAAATTCCAAAACACTTTAGAATTTTCATCTGATTTCACCCATGATCTGTAATACTTTGTAAAACCCAGCGTAGATTATACTTTGGGGTTATGTTTACAAATTCAATAATTATGATTTCTTGTGAATTTGATATTTTTAAAATATGAGTTATAGAACTAATGTATGCTATAATAGGTTATAAGATTTGCTTTGAGTTTATAAATACAACTTTTTATCTTCAATATATTTGTTTATACACATTTTAAGAAGTACCTATTCGTTTAACTTCGGAAACATTCGTACATCTTCGTATAACATATAAACATATTTCATTATAAATTTTTTCATTATATTATTAATAACTTCTAAATCATTTAATATATCAATATGAAATGAAAAGCAATTAAAAGATAATATTTTTATCTTTCTTTAAATATATAATAACGCTAAATAAAACATTTTAACAAATAGGCCTACAGTTGTATAATCCTTGTAGTTGTACACTTTTACCAAGTTAAAAATCAATGTCGGCATAGTTAGGTAACCCCAGATAAAGTCTGTTGTTTTTAAGAAAAATATATGAGATGGGCAGAAAAATAAACCATGTTACAAAGGTTACTAATTAAAAAAAAAAAAAAAAATAAACTCCTTAAAATGAAGTGGTTTGCCACCTGAAAGACTAACCTTACAAATACTTATTTACTTTCTGGTTGACATCAACATTCTACCATGCGATAAGTGTAGTAAATGGCTCAGATAAACGTATGACACTTTAATTTTGTCTCAATTTTTATATAACACAAATTTTAAGGGGTCAGATGTTAGAAATAATAAACAACAAAATTCATCAAGAAAACTTCAGGATTTATTATTTATATTTCATTTCAAGTAGCAAATATTAAAAATTATTTCTTTAAAAAATAAAATGTTTCATTAATGATACCTAAAATTAATTTTATCTAAAGAATTAACAAACGCTTGGAAAAATAGTAAATACAACTCCAACCTCCACAAAGTCCTGCTGGATGGAGATGAAGCAATTTTATTGCAATATCTCGTATTGATGGAGTTTTCCTCTTTCTCCTTCATGCAAAAAGATGTGATATGTCCCAAAAAACAACCCTGTTGTAAAAATTTGCCCGAAAGAAAACCTCTACAGCCGAAAAAGAATTGATATTGTAACATTTTAAAGCAACTGAGAGGGTTAGAATAAATTGAAAATATAAAATCAAGGGTAAAGAAGTCTGACTGGAAAATTAAAAGAACTGTGGATAGTAAGTTTCACATATTAACCTCAAAATTTCGTTTTTATACAAGATAACCTAAATAAATAAATTCAAACAACTTCGGGAGTTCGGCCTATTAAATAATTAAAATAAACACTAAAATTCATAAACAATAACATCTAAGTTAAAAGTAAACTTACCTTTTCCAAAATATTAAACAAACTGAGTAAAATTTATCATAGCCTAGCCTATGTTGACAAGAAAGAACATTTTCACAGTTCTTAACGATATAAATTCATTCATGTTTTAGCATAAGAAATATTAGAAATTAAGTAAAATCATTGTAAATTTAGTTATTAGTTTAACCAAAGTGTTAGGGATTTCAAAACAAATGTGTGTAAATATAATGTGAACAAGACAGGTTAGCAATGCTAACGGGTTAATATATTTTCTTTTCGGTAATCGCAACCAAGCAGCGGAACAGCTGTGTGGAAATTATCAAGTGTGAGAATACAAGTGTATGTTTATATAAAATAAATGAATTGGATATTTTAAGTGAATAAAACAATATTAACATTTAAAAAGGTGGATATTTACAATTAGGAAAGTGGAAATAGACAATTGCAGTAAAATAAATACAACCAAGTATGTTTTAAAAAAAAACTATTACAACCACGACATGCCATGTTTGGCTAAATAGCGCAAACGAAAATCGAAGGCAGTTTTCAATTGTTAAGGAGGGAGTTATAAAATATTTTCGTCAAAAATAGGGACTCTGATTTTAGTCTTGATCCAGTGCAGACGTATTTGAAAAATATTTAAAAATTTATATTCCCAAGAGTAGTAAAGTACAAGAAATTAAATAGTACAAGTAACTTGGAGGAAGAAACGAAATTATAAGTCCCAGGGAAGTGGGAACTTAAAACAATACCGGTAGTAAATTTCAAGGAAAACAGTTTGTAGGCAAGAGGCCATATTGAAGGTAATACCTGACCTAAAATATATCCATTTTCTAAAACACTGCATCCAAATTAAAACTGCAAAATCAACATAAACTTTATAAACTTTTTAAATCTAGATCGAACTTTTCACACACTTTGGACTTTTAATATTTTAGTTTTAGGAATTTTATAAATTAGTTTAGTATTTCATGTATGTTAGTTGTAAGTGGTAAATTTGAGATTGCTTATTTAACAACAAGACAGCCAAGGATTCTTTAACCCGAGATAGAGTCTTATTTAAAAAAAATTATATAAAATAATATTCATTGTGCTCTGAAGCAAAAAATATAAAATTGTAAAAAAGAATATAAAAATAAAGAAATTGTAAAATAAAAACCATAAAGGAGTTAGTACTTATTTCTTCAGCTAAGTAGTAGTAGTTTTAAAATTAACTGTAACTTTTATCATAAATTGAACCAAAAAAAAGAAGTTTTACTAATATTATAATTTGATGCCCAACAAATGGGACATTTTGAAAATAGAACATTGAAGTTATAATATGAATGAAATCGCGCCTCGGTCTTGATGTGCACATAGAAACCTGTGTAAAATAGTTAATTTCTTTCATCGCTGATTTAATTGACGGAGAGCTTCAAAATTCTTTCAACATTGTTTGGGGAGAGCTTGTAAGATTTCCAACTTCCCAAAGTATAAAATAATATAGAATAGGACCGTAAGTCAATTTTAGAAAGAGAGCATTTTTATTTTTGAATTTAACTTAATTTATATTACAAATGTTTTTTTTTTTAGAAAGAGAGCTTAATAATTAGAAGCATTTTAACGTAAAGGAAATAAATATAAAAGGGCAGACAATTTTAAAGTACATTTCAGTAGAATAAAAATAAAAGGCAGACAATTTTTGAAATCAATTATTTTAAATTTAAAAGTAGGGTTTGAGAAGATGGACAGTCTGTGTACTAACGCCAAGACGTGGAAATTATACGAGTTTCAAGACGCAGTTAGAAAAGCAACGTCCAAAAGTCTAGACGAGATAAGCGAACACCTGCAAGCCAATTCCTGGAGAAACGGCCTACGTGCGTTCACACGCAAGATCCACAGGGATTGCTTTGGTAAGCAACCAACGTATCTGACGAAATATGTCATCAGACGTTTTCTGATTGGTGGAGAGGAAATAGACGCCGGCTGAACGTAGCGGTGGAAAAGAACGCTAACGTCACTTATCAAGGAGAAGCCAA
>JAGFPH010019843.1:0-14799 GCA_018207615.1 Philaenus spumarius
TAGTGCATTTAAGAAGTCCGTCAACAGTCATACCTTGTTTCCTACACTCGCCATCGCCTATATGTATTTTTGGGTGACCTACAGGGTATTTACCGTACTTGCAAACCCAAGGATAGAGCGAACACACGTCTACGTACTGAATCGTTTCGCCTTCCTTGCATTTCGTGTACGATTTTGTATTACCCGTTCGGCCACCGAAAAATGCATCTCGAGGGTTAAGGGGTACAGCGTGCATCATGGGGTGAGAATCAAGGTAAGCCATTTCAACGTTTCGGTGTTTAAGTTTGCGAAAGTCGCATTCCCACATTTCCACGACTTCATGTCGAGCGAGTTTAGCGATTTTGGCTCTTGTTCTCGCTAATCGCGCATTGTGCGTGTCGGACGGATCGTCTTTAAGAGGTTCATTGCGGCTGTGCGGAAAACATTTAGGGCATCCGTGCCAGTAGCAGCCGTGGAATTCGAAAACTTTTCCGTCGCACACTCCGTCCACTTTCACCCCATCGACGACAACTTCACGACCTCTACCAGCGTGATCCATACGAATCCCTCTCTGATCTTCCTCCCAAGTCAACCATTGTAAAGCGATTTTAGACTGGAGGTCGACAGATCGGTATCCAATTTTAGGAACAATTCCTATCGTGTTTGGTTTTAGGAAATTACGCCTGAACGCGAGGTTGCATGCACTTGCTATTGTCACGGCTTCTAGAAAAGGGTCAACGTTACACTCTTTGAGAAATGAGGCTCTGAATTTAATACACGCTTGAGCCAAAATGTCTACGTCCGAAAGGCAGTACTCAAAGATTTCCTTTTGAAAGTCAAACTCGTACTCGTTACGAATCTGTTCGTCATGCCATTTCGTAAAGTCTTTGTATCCTTGGTCAAACATAGAGTCGGGACAATAAAACTCTTTAGAGGGGATAGGACCTACATAATTTTCATTGGCCAATGTGTTGAACAGATGTGGAAAGTAGCCTTTCTTTTTTTCAGGAGGTAGATCGAAAGCTTTAGGAAGTTTGGATAGAGCCATGGGCATGTAGTTCAAAGAATCGATAAATTTAACATTATCGATCTCCATGAGGATTACCTTTGTACCGCGTGTGATCAGTTCGGGGGTGAATTGAGTTTTTCGAGCACGTATTTAAGGAGAAATTGAAAATCGAACGATTGTCCGTTATGTGCCAGGATACACACTTTTTTGTATGCTTTTCGCACTTCCATAACGTACGACATAAAGTCGTTGACGGGGTCATCTCTGAAAACTCGAATACGATCGAGACAATTTTGACACGAATCACCGTTTATACATTTCCAGCAGAACTGTTGGGATATGCACAAATTTACTCGATGAACGTTGGCTGAGTCAAGTACCTCGTCTTGACGTGTCTCTAGATCAAAGAAAATGAAAAGAAACCCCTCGGACATAGGTTTCCTATAATCGACTTTCATGTAGCACCTGTGATTCGGTTCCATGAATTCATTGCACACTTTACAATAAGTTTCATCGCACACATGTTTTGAATGTCGCTGTTGTTTAATTATCATTTTCTCGCAACTGGGGCACTTTTTGACCGATTTACATATATTTTTTAAATGTGCTGTGAAACAGTCTCTGTTCATAAACTTTCTGTTACAATCTCCGCAATAGATCCCATCGTTTTCCAACAAACACGGCGGAGAACGTTTGCAAGAGTAACAGGTGGAGGAACATCTGTGCTCGTAACGATGATCGAAAGGAATGTGACACGCTTCACAGTAAAATTTGCAAGCAAAAGCGGCGGTCAAACTAGTAATTACGTTGAAATGACCTTTGTGAAAAATTAAATTTAGTCTGTAGCGAGGATTTTGCACTTCGCCTTCGAAATAAATATCACGGCCTTTATTCCCGTAACTGTACACCGTAATTTTGTGTAGAGGCAAATGATTTTGAAACTGATGCAACACTCGTACCCCTGCACCTTCGTCTGTGAATTGAACTCTTGCATCGAGCATAAGTTGTCGGGCTCTAAGAGTCTGTCTGTTACATCTATTCATACGTATAAGTTTATAGTCCTTGTCTTTCTCCGCATGAGCTATAGCAACTACGAGTGAGCACGGTAAACACAAAGAGTCTGTATTTTTTATAACTACAATACCTTTTCTCGCACTACATTCTTCATCGAAATTATTATACAATCCGGGTCTAACTTGACCTCGACCCATCGGTACTTTTACTTTTGTACATTCTACTTTAAATGTATCGCAAGAAGTACAAGCCGCGGAGTTACTCTGTATAATACCCCCGAAAATGTTCCACAGGATATCCGCAGACACTTCTGAAGCCCGTCTGAAAGCTAAAAATCCCGGTTCCTTATTTTTAAAATTGAGGCTCCGCAAAGTAAACCCTAAATAGTCTTCGTCAGTCGTATCCTTTGTCATAATCTCTACAAGTTCGTTCAAACCCTGTCTAATCCAATGCATTTCTTCAACACCTTCGGGTGGTGAATTAAATTTGAAAACAACTTTGGTACCGTAGAGTCGGAACTTTACAACATAAGTTTCCAAACTAGATAAAACGTAAGCGGCTGACATTTTACTAACTATATGAATTACAAGAAAGAGAGATTACAAATATAGATTAAAGAGAGAGATGTTACCTCGTGTGTAGTACTGCGCAGAATGAATAACGTTTTTAACAAAGACACTACATAGTAAAATGAGTGCAAGTCAAGGCCTATGCAGGGAACGCAAGTCAAATATGTTGAAAGAGACAGACACTTCTAACCGGTTGTTCTACGCGACTTTCGCACAAGTTGTAAGAGGGTCTTTGCCAGCGAAGTTGAATCACTGTCAGGCAGTATTGAACGTTTAAACTAGACTCGCTTATTGCATGGAATTTACATGCATATGAATAGGGATTGCAATCACATTGTGAGCGAATGTTTCGCACTCGACTGCATCGGAGTCCGTTTTCCAGTGCGGCACGTAACCTCGACATTAGTATAAAAGCAGGATACATCTACCTTTCATTATCAGTCGTTTATTATCGGTTGTCAGTGTGTTTCAGTGTTAATTTTCTTAGTGAGTATGGCTGCTGCTACTAATACTATTGATTTTTTTAATACGATCGAACCGAAAAATTTAGATTTTTTTCAATTACAAAAACTAAAAATTGGAAAAGCGTATTTAATTACAGACGCCGTACGTATGGGAACCAAGCATGGTCAAAGCATTCTATTAGATCTAGATCAGGACGAAAATTTGAAAAAAGTATTTTTACCGCAGCGGTACGAGATTTTGACAGATTCTCAAGTATTAGAATTAATACATAAAAAATTAATTGTCACCGAGCATGTAGGGAAAACCGTTAAACTGGAACTACATCCGTAAATCCGGTTATCGAGGAGAACCGTATATGTTTATTCTTATATATATATATTTTATTACAATTCAAGTAAGTATAATTTTTCAGTAAACGCTATGAATGTATCTCATTCACCAAAAACATTGTTAGACCTATGTGTTATATCAGTATGTGAACAACTGTTAATGGCTGATATTAATATAGATGATCTTCAATTACCTGTGTCTATTAAAAAACATTTAAGAAGAAATTTTAGAAACTATTCAGCAAAAGTGAGTTGCAATACTGTAGGATTTGATTATGATTGTATTGATTTTGAACATCTATTTTTCATTATCAGTTGTTTAGTTTCGGTACTGGTTTTAGTGTCAATAATCTTTTTTCAGTGTACGTTATGAATTCAGAAACATTATTTGAGCTATGTGCTCGATCAGTATGTGAACAAGTACTAATTACTAATAGTAATATAGAAGAACTTCATTTACCTGTTTCTATTCAAAAACATTTGAAAGCAAATTTTAAAAACTATTTGATGAAAGTGAAGTGTAATACTGAAGGATTTGATTATTTAAATATTGATTTTGAAAACATTACTTATTCAGATTTTTTTATGCTAATGAATCACCCGTTTGAAGTGCCTGCATTCGCATATGAGTACAACGATGTATTTACTCGACGCTTAACTTACAATGGTGTTGATTTGTGTAGGCACTGTTTTAGCTTATTTGTTGTGAATGATTCTGATTTCGATAGAAATAAACTAGAAATATCTACTCGTAGGGAAGTTGTAGATGGTGACATGTTACTATACACTATTTGGGATCCCGATTATTGGTGCGGTAAATGTGTAGTATCCCCTTTATTTTCAATACAGGAATTTGCCGAGTTCTTACGCTATCGTCCAACAGACACAATTACTAATTTTATTGGAAATAGTTACGATTTCTATTGTGATCGTGACTTGTGTATAAATTATTTAAAGACAAAAATTAGACAATAATTTTATTCTATCTCTCCAAATTACAGTAAAAAATGAGTAACGATTCTGAGACACCGGACTTTGAACAAAACGCACAAGATATTTCCCTTGTGGAATTCCCTCTATCCAGGCCTTCTTCAGCCGTATCTCCTTCTACGTCTTCTTCATCTGTTGAGACCTTTGCGAATCAAAACCTTCCTTCAGCATCACCTTCTACACCTTTTGAGACCGCTGCGAATCAAAACCTTCCTTCAGCATCACCTTCTTCACCTTTTGAGACCGTTGCGAATCAAAACCTTCCTTCAGCATCACGTTCTTCATGTGTTGAGACCACTGAGAGTTCTTCATGCGCATCTAGATCCGCTGAAAACGATTATATGTGTCGATTGATGCATTACCTACAGTGCTACGGACATGCAAACTATGTAAGCATCTAAAACATTTTTTCTCTACCTTAAAGTTTAATTTATAATATTAGTAACAACCGTATTTACTTTTTTCAGCTCAGAAATGATTATTCACCTCTGGCTCATCACCGTGGTAACGTTCAACCTTGTCAACATATTCATGGGATGCCGAACCGAGCTACAACGCTAGAGGTTTTGGAAAATGCATCGGCCTCTCTCAGCACGATTGTACAAGATTTAAAGGTAGCAGCGTCGTTTTCATACTACAAAACATGTGGCACGTTTGCGCTCCATGTTTTTAGAATGATGAGACAAGATTTGATAGACCTGACGGAAGACGGTATCTTCTGCTTACAACTATATGGCCGTCCGCCTTCCACCACCACCGGTGTAAGTATTTTCTTAATAAATACTATTTTTGTTGTTTAAGAGTATATAAATACTAATGGTGTGTGTTTTTTTTACAGCAACCAGAGTTGAATAATCCTCAACAGACACAGAGACCTTGCACTGTCTGCTTGATTAACGCAGTGAATATGGCTTTACTTCCCTGTGGACACGTGTTCTGCACGCAATGCGTTATCCAATTTAACAACAGATGCCCAATATGTAGAAGATGGATAGTGGACTACATCAGATTATATTTTTAAAACATATATTTCAATTGTAATAAAATATAAGAATAAACATATATATATATATATTTGAATTGTAATAAAATATAAGAATAAACATATATATCTTAACAGTTTTTTATTTGAATTGTAATAAAATATACGAATAAACATATGTATCTTAACAGTTTTTTATTTTAATACCCTGATTAAGACAAACTATCAAATATATAGGATATCATAGTCCAGATGGTACAACGACTATTATGGCTTTGTGTTCTGTTGTTATTTTTTCAATTATAGTAAGTAAAACGACTATAAATACATAGTCAGAACACTACGAACATTCATTACGCATACAGAGCTCAAAGAATAAACAATGGAATCTATCAAACCTAAAGTAATTCGTTATTGCTGCGATCTCAAATGTTTTGTTTTGCCAAGAACTGCTGTCGACGGTATTGCGTGTAGAGTGTGTAATTATTTTAGCACTTGTCATTGCAAATGTAAGACCTCACAAAAACTATTCTGGAAAATCACGTTATACAGAACTCATTTCGAAGGATATACCTGCTGCGAAGACATATGCCATCGGTTTACCAAGGCTCAATTGTTTAATTGTCCGAAATGTTCACCTTGTTATTGTTCTACAAATAAACTGTGTACTTGTGTGTTGGAAAAATGTAAAAATAGAAACTCGTGGTCAGAGAAAACCAAGTGGTAAAGTGTAAAAGATTTGTATTTTCTGTTTGAATAAATAGAATGTGTTGAAACAAAAGACGTGATTGTTGATTATAATTCTCTACCTAAGCTAACCATCCAAATTATTACTTTATACCAAACATTTTTAAATCGTATAACTATATTTTTCCTGAGTATGAGATATCTGCGACTTTCAACATATTTGACTTGCGTTCCCTGCATAGTTCAGATGGCCAGTGTACATAGTCCAGATGGTGCAACGTGCATTACATCATCTTGGTAGGTTGCCATGTTGCATTTCGTTTCCTGTTAGACGGCTATATAAAGCAAGCGCGATTTCTACTCCGCAGTTCAGACTCGTCCTTCTCTCTGGAACTTTACGCTATGGATATAATCGAGGACTTTGTTGGAGACGAGCTGCCTCGTCTATTTGCCGTAAGTAGATTTTAAGATTTTTACTAGTATATAGAAATCAGTGCGTGTGTATGGTTTTATCGAAAAAATTTCTTCTTAAAGGAACTCAAATACGGAGTCGATGAGGAGGAGTAGGTGGACTCCGACAACCTCTTCTATTATGATTATTCCTCGGGGGAGGACGAAGATGATGAAGTCTTGGAATGGGTACTCCAAGAGTACATGGAGAGAAGAGGAATTTTTGATTTTTAAAATGTTATATTAAAATTTTGTTTTTTAAATGAATTGTTTTTATTTTGACTAAATCCTATAAATAATTTTTTGAGGTCAAGGTTAGGTGGGAATACGTTTACTGTGAAACACAGACAATGTAGAGTTATGACAAATTAAGTGTATAAGTTAATTATTCGAGGGCAATGTAGAGTTATGACAAATTAAGTGTATAAATTAATTATTCGAGATATCGCATTCTGGTATAAGTTTTTCGTTGTATTTTTGACATCATATCACAAGGTTAAAAGAGAATAATTTGATTTAATTTAATTTAGAAAATAAAAAAATAAAGATGGCGGAAACAAAATGGCGGAGAAAAGATGGCGGAAACAAAATGGCGGAAAAAAGATGGCGGGCGGAAACAGTGGCCGGCGTCGGCGCCTCAAGGTCACCCTCAACGCCCATGTTACTCTCCTCAAGGTCAACACCTCACAAACGTTAACTCTCCTCAAGGTCAACATCTCACACACGTTACACTGCTCAAAGGTCAAAGGTCAAGGTCAAGGTCAAGGTTGTGCCAACGGGGGATCCTGTACTAGCGAAGCAATTAAAACTTTCCTAACTAACTAATTTATTTCTATTTCAATTGAAAGCTAATAATAAAATTAATGTCTCTAACAACAATTTAACATCGAAATTATACTTCTTTGATTTTGAGGTTAGGCAATTCAAGTAAGTTATTCAAAGCCGGAAAACAGGTTTCATTATTAATTTCCCTCATTATTTCAGTTAGGCCTACTTATTAATGTGATTCTTGCCTTAGATTGTACCTTCACCAAGACTAAAAGAAAGAAAAAATAACGATGACAATTTAATTTTAAAACTATAAACAAACGTAGGGCCAACACGGACGAAATTATAGGTTTGGGCCAAAAACAGTACAAAATTGTGTAATACTAATATTTATTCCATTTATCTTTTCTATTGATAAAAAGGCTTAGCCTATGTTATGAACTTTTTAAAATGTTGTAAATAAAAGACTTTTGGTATGCATTTACTTCTGAAATATGCGCGCTGAAAAGATTCCGTAGAGTGGCGGGAGTAGCCTAATCTGCTGTTATTTCCTTATTAATTTGGTGCAATATCACATACTTCAACACAAATCGCTTTAAAATAACTATTACGTTTATTTTAAATTAAAAACTAACAAAAATATCTGTTAAAAAATCGGTAAAGTCGCTTTTACAATATGTGAACGTATGAATGTAATGTAAACAGATACGAATTTAGGAAAAACATGGCTGCCGACATCTTGACCAATAGGAAACAAGACCACACTTGGCCACACTGTCTCTATCTAGTCACTGTAGGCAAAACGCACCCTGAGCGCTCCTAGCGACTGATGGCGCAAACTGACTTATATTCCTACTTTCCTGGTCTGAATCCTTCCCATTTAAACTGTTCGTTTTATTGATACGCAGTCATTGGCCTTGGATCGGAAGCTGACCCACACGCGGGTTTCAACCGGGTACTTTAACGATATTGCACGTTTTGACCGATTTCGGGGGAATCAGATGGGCTATAAGATCGTGTAAAAAAACAAAATGCTCAGAATAATATCCTATATATATATATTTTTAGATAAAACCCCAAATAGTTTCATTCTAGTACGAACAATCTCGAAAGTTGTTACGGGTAAAAACCGTGCTTCAGGTTGTTGGATTTTTCTCTGTAAGGAACGTGTGTACCAAAACGGGCGTATAATTGATCAGCTCACGAAGGCGTTGAATAGCTGCCGAGTGTACGAAATATATTAGCGGAATTTGTTTGCATCTGAGCCTCCGGATTTGTACCAAATTTAGACCAAATCGGGCGTAAAAAGCGGTCGTTAGAGTGCGAACGCATATACATATTATATGTATAGGCCTAGAATTTTTAATTTCACTCTAAAACGTGTTCTGATTACTATGATCGGTGCTCATTGACCACTCCCGACTTTCGGTCTCACCATAAGAGCCGCTGCAATAGCTAGTCTTAAATGGAAATTCGTGAATAACGGTAAGCAATTAAAACAAAATTTTGCAGTCAGCAAATAATTTTTCATGTAGGATTTTTATTCTTCTAGATAGTGTAGTAAGAAATGCATGGATACTGAAATTAATTATTGTTTACGATATAGGTCTACCTTTAAATTGCGCTTCGAAAACGCTGATATTTTTACGCTGAATCGACGACTTTTACTGAATTTTTATCTACGATGAAATCAACGTGGACAGCTAGCCCAGTTGTACAACATGGAATAATCCGGTGTGGTATTGATTTACTTATATATAGCTTGGCGGAAATTAGTGACAACCCTTGACAAAAATGCCCAACCTGCATTGTAGTTGGCTGAAGAGCTCGGGCAAGATTTTCATCATGATACGGCACATTTTGTTACAGCAGGACTTCTAGTCTGAATCCTGCACGGTTTTACAGGTCTTGAACAAGAAATACAAAATGAAAATTTAAATGATTCGATCACGCGGCTGAACCGGTGACGTGAGTTGAGAGAATTTCCGAAATTGAGTTTTGTGTTTTTCGGTTTCAACCAACTACTTGGGAAAGCGGTCGTCCACTCACGAGGGCTCTGAATAGCTACACGCACAAAATATATAGCATTTGTTTCCACCTCAGCCTCACGCGTTCCGTTCGCTTGTTCGACCTTGCGGCCTCGGATTATGGACCGCTTCGCTCTCAGCGGACAGTAGAGGATTTTAACCGGGTACTTTTACGGTACGTTAAAACCGATTTTGGGAGATCCAGACGGGCTATAAGGTCGTATAAAAAATAAATTTGTTAGATAAAACCCAAAAAAGTTTCTTTCTAGTACGAAAAATTTCAAAATTTGTTTACTTACAGTCAAAAAACGTGCTTCCGGTTGTTGGATTTGTTCGGCTGACGAACTCGTCCGAGCTACTTGCACGCAGTCAGCGAAGGAACCAAGGCTGTGACCAAGTACACCAGCTCCAAGTAAATCTTCGGATTTACTTGACCAAAACGGCCCTTATGAGGGCCAAAAAACACTTTAACAATTCAAGAAAACCAACGTGTGAACCAAATTTGGACCAAATCGGACGTAAAATGCGGCCGTTATAGTGCGAACACATATATATATAAATATACGGTATATGAAGTTTTAATGACACCCGAAAACATGTTCTGGGGACCATGATCGGTGCTCATTTCCTATTCCCGACCTTGGGTCTCATCATAAGAGTCACTGCAATCGCTCATAGTTCCTACGGAAATTCGCTAAAAACGAGATACGCTAAATCAGTTTATCTAAATTGTAAAATAATTGCATTTGAATAAAATACTCTTGGATTTCGGGATGTTTGGATTTAAATATGTTTATATTTACTAATATTATAAAGAGGTAAAATTTGTTTATATGTCATCTCAATCGGTCATCTCTGGAACTACTGAACCGATTGAAAAAATAGTTTTACTAATAAAAAAAGCTACACTAACTTTGATTAACACAATTCATTTTGATAAAAACATTTTTATTTCAATATTTGTAAATTTCGTCGGAAAAATCTTAGGTTAGGCCTATACTGATGAATCAACAACACATGTATTTACATTTATTACCATAGCAATAAATTGAATAAAATAACATATTAAACAGCTATTTGCTCCACAATATTTCCATTCACAGCTGATTTCAAACTTTGAAGCAGTCATTTTTGTATTTATAACTTTTAGGTTAGGTTTTTAAAGTTTTTTGAACTTGAGCCTTGCTGGTTCTTTTAACCTTTATTATAACTGCTGCTATAAAATTACGAAATAATTTGATTTGAACATTTAACATAACATCATAGCTTTGGGGTTATTATTAATCCTACACCTTTATTGTAAAGAAAACAACATGATTATGTGTATAGAAGGTTCCAACGGGGTTGGCAAGCAGAGCACGCATGGGTTTCCCCTAGTCTTTTATGAGCAAGTTAATTTATCTGATTGTGTATGTATATATATGTGAATGTATGTATGTATATTTATGTGAAACTATGAGTACATCAATGTGTATAGTTAAAATATATGCCTTGCATAATTTTTCACTTTTTTTAATTACTTATTTTGTCGTGTTATTATTAGCGAATTTCCATAGGAAAGATGAGCTATTTTGGTGAGACCTAAATTGGGGAGTTGTAAATGAGCACCGATCATGGTCTCCAGACCTTTTGGGGTGTCATTAAATTGTATATATGTATGAGTATATGAGTTCACACTCTAACGACCGGATTTTAAGTCCGATTTGGTACACAGGTTTTTTTTTGCCTAAATCGCTCGAACGAGTTCGTTAAGCAAAACAATTGAACAAACGGAATCACGTTTTTTGATCGTAAGTACTAAACGTCTAGAACAGTACATGTCAAAAAATACGAAACTTGAAAGTTTTAAATAGTTCTTTTTACCTTTGCCGTAAATTGGAGGCTTTATTGGAAACTTCTGGCGAAAGAACAGTTTTTTTTAAGTAGTATAATTATAAAAGATAAAACATTTTTATAGTGAGATAAAATGCTTTATTACAGTAATTAAAATTTTCTATTTTTTCTCATCCACTTTTTGCTGAAGCTAGTCGATTGCCCTATTCGCGCCTCGCTGGATCCTCCTTTGCTGGTATTTGAAATACTGTTACGTTGTTACATACAGTACTTTAATCTTTGAATAGCCTATGACATTTTGTACAGCGAGTCTGGATCTTCCGTTATACACAGCATTAGGAACGCGACGGGTTCCCACGGATTGGCTGCGAGGTAACAGTTAGACAATTATTTTAATTGGTGTCGCCAAACAATGGCTGTTTACTTGTCTCGGCATAGTGAATAACGCAATTAGCGGTAAACTAATTTAGCTCTGTGCTGCCAGGTGCAAACCCTCCATCTTGGTTGATATTAAAAATAACAAAGTTAGTGGAAGGTGCAGTTAAAATCCCAAAAAGATGCGCAGAAAACTATAAGGCATGGGTGTTATGTATCAAAGAATTAATACTTAGGACCTATTACCATTTTATTTGGATAACCTAATAGAACTCCGATCCAATACATTATTTCAATCCACTGGAAATTTGACGATAGTGGCGCGATCTATGGGGGAAACGACGAAAGCGGTGTGTAGCACCAATGCCTTGAATGATTTCTTCCTAGCGGCGCGATCATGCAATATTTTCCCGACAACCTTTTTTTCGCCACACAGTCGCTGTATGCATGCATGATCTATTTTATTATTCATTATCTATGCTAGTACTATTGTACGGATTTTATTTCTGCGTTGCTTATAATGGTGTATAATACCAAGGACGCCCATATGATATTTTTTAAAAGGTGGCTAGACCGTGGTATGGGGCTTCTCACCCTCCCCTCCTTCGGCAAAAGAGGTCCAGGGGTTGACCTCCCCCAGAAAACTTTTAAAATTTGTGAAGCCAATTTGGCTGTTCAGGTGAAATATTAACCCACACAGCATTCTGTACCTTTACACCGTCAATGAATACACAAAGACCTGTAACACTCCTAGAGGCCGCACCAAGTAGTGACCCAGCAGCTCATGCTTCAAACCTCTTGTAAAAAATAAAACAAGACATTATGTGTAAAATCAAACGACACATAATATTTAAAAACTATTTTAGCGCTAATCACTATAATTAATAATATGCATATTACTTTCTCACTATACTATAGTATAGAGAAACAATAGCCATCGCAAAAAAATCGATGTTGAGATTTTTGTGGAAATATCCGTTTTGGGACCCCTTGAGTCCAAAAAAGTGGTTTTTGCAAAATGTTCGTCTGTACGTCTGGATGTATACAAAGCTAGAGCGAAAACTATTCGATCGATTTCAAACAAATTTGCACCAGACATGTCAAGTAGGCCTGCATAGATGCGCGAAAAACAATTTTGAAAATTTTTGAAAAACAACCCCCTTTTTGGCAAAAATCCCCCCCAAAAAATCAATTATTATTTTTTTATAAAAAAATGGCTCTAACGATTTTGATAAAATTTTGCTTATTTGTAGCCTTTAATGTACCCTACCATATGCAAAAAACCGCAGCTTTCTAAAAATTCTCGTTTAGCTAATAATAATAATAACTGATTTTGGTGGTTTTTTGGCCATAAAGGGATTTTTTTTCAAAAATTTGTAGATTTTTGGTAACTTTCACCCCCAAACTCCCTAAAATTTAGAATTTTTTCAAAACCTTTCTTAGCGAGCACCTAGGGCCTTAGAGGAAGCTACATACGAAATCTCATTCCAATCCGTTCGGTGGTATTTTTAGTAACTTTGACTCCCCCCCAAACCCTCTCTAAAATTTCGAATTTTTTAAAAACTTTTCTTATCGAGCACCTAGGGCCCTAGAAGGAAGCTACATACCAAATTTCATTCCAATCCGTTAGGTGGTTTTTTTTAGTAACTTTGGTCCTCCGAAACCCTCTCTAAAATTTCGAATTTTTTAAAAACCTTTCTTATCGAGCACCTAGGGCCCTAGAGGAAGCTACATACCAAATTTCGTTCCAATCCGGTCAGTAGTTTTTGAGAAATCGTGATGAGTCAGTGAGTGAGTGGTATTTGGCTTTTATATAATAATATATACAGATATAGATATGTGTTCCCACTCTATAACGGACTCATTTTACGTCCGATTTGATCCAAATTTGGTACACACGTTGGTTGTCTACATGGCTCAGACGAGTTCTTTTTAGCCAATAAATTCCAACAACCGAAAGTACTTTTTTTCCGACCGGAAGTATTTTTTTGCGATTTTTCGTACTAGAATCAAACTTTTTGGGAGTTTTATGTAAAAACGTAAAATACCTTGTCATAAAAGCAGTTGGTTCAAATCCACTAGGGGGATTTTATCGTTGGTCAGCTTTTGTTACGAGGCCGACGGGCGGGATGCAAACCAGCTGCGAGCGAAGCAAAGCAGCGAAAAATCCGACGTCACCAGGTCGATGTGCAAACTCTCGAAGCGAGTTTTTACGCTGCGAGCGGAACGAAGAAGCGCTCGAGCCGCGGTCGGATGGGTTACAAACAAATTCTACTAATATATTTCGTACACACAGACAGCTATTCAACGTCGTGAGTAGACCTATTTCCCTTCGTAGGTCATTTATTTAATTTTCTATGGTGCGGGGCCCTGGGTAGGCGCCCCATGGATCAGCCCCTGGGTAAATACTTTTAGACTGAATGCCTTTTTCACAATCACTTCTCAGACCACTGCAGTTTGATAACAGATAAATTAAAAAATTTTAAATCCCCCGAACGGCTTAACAGATTTTCTTGAATGATCGCTAAGAATATACTCTTGATCACCTTAAAAAAAAAACTAAATCAAAATCGGTTCGTCCGTTTAGAAGCTACGACGCCACACACAGACACGCAAATAACGCTGTTTTTTTACCACCGTCGTTCCGTCCCCAACTTACCATCCTACGCCAGCGCATGGGCTACTTTTGAGTGCACCGACCGAAGTGTACTAAATAACGTTGAACTTGTCCTTGATGGAATGAGGACTTGAACGAAGGCCGTTGTTGAAGTGTTTTACGTCTGGAAAGTTAATGTATATTTTTGTATCTAAAGTAGCTGTATTCGGTCGGATTTTCTAGACGTTCGCCTTGAGATTTCCACATGCAATGGTCACCGGTATCATGTGCACACATCTACTGCATATCATAACCGGTGCTGGCCTGTTTTTGCTGTGTAATCTCGCCCGTCCAAGGATATTTTATATACATCCTGGGAACTTGTAATTACAAGCGTCTTTCCTGTAAGTTTTATGAAGTAATTACGGCAACTGGGTATTGCTAACTCGAGGCACAGGTTTTTTTAGTAATCTTAGGGCGTTTTTCTTTTGCTTTTAACCTTGGCCACTATGTTATGTCGTATTATCACTTAAACTCGAGAAGACTCGCGGAGGGCTGGTAACCGCCGACCATCCTTAATATTTGATCAAATTCAAATCTATACTAATATTATAAAGAGGTAAAATTTGATTGTTTGTATTTAGAAAGTAATCTCTGGAACTACTGAACCGATTGAAAAAAAAAAAAAATAGTTTTACTAATAATAAGCTACAGTAACAAAGTCTA
>JAGFPH010019844.1:4077-14797 GCA_018207615.1 Philaenus spumarius
AAATGCGTCCGTTAGAGTGCGCACACCTATGTACATGGTACTTCCGGTCAAAAATGTGGTCTATTTCCAGTAAATATTTTTGGCTAACCTACCAGTTCAAGCGACTTAGAAAGCCAATGTTTGTACCAAATTTGGTCCAAATCGGACGTAAAATGCGTCCGTTAGAGTGCACTCACAAATATACATATAATAACACCCAAAACGTGTTCTGGGGACCATGATCGGTGCTCATTTGCTACTCCCGACCTTGGGTCTTACCATAAGGGCCACTGTAGCAGCTCATTTTCCTATGGAAATTCGCTAATTAGAAAGTTAATCTATGTTCTTAGAAATTTAAATGAAATATTATACTTTTGTGAAATAAGACAGTTTGCATATTTCCAATCATTGCTTTTGAGGGGGGGGAGGGGTAATAGGTTTGGGTTGCCTGAAAATTAATTCTGGGTTATATATCATTCAGAAATCGGTTATGTAGATGGTGCTGCGTAAACCAGAAATACATCCATCTGATAGCTGTATCACTGTTTCAACGTATTTAATATCAGACAAATTTTTATAAAAACTCTTAAACTTTTTTACATAATGTAAAAATACCAAATTCGTTTTATTCATAAGCAGTCGGTACATCGTATCAGGGATCATCTCATAAGTCATCAGTCCCTGATACTCATAATAAAAAAAAAAGAAAGACATAGCCCATTATACTCATATACCATTTCAAACATTAGTACAGTAATAAGATCTCATAATGTTTGTAAAAATCATATAGGCTCAAGTGTAGGCCAACACAATGTAAAAGGAAAGAAGAAATAATAACGTTGAGGAGGGAGAAGAAGAAGCATCGTTGGAGTAGAGAGGAAGAAGAAGGGAGTTTGTTACTAGCTTTGTTTGAAGACAGTTCATTTTTTATTTTATGGCAGAAAATTTTAAATTTACCACACAAATCTACTGGATCAAGCAGCAAGAAGAAATAATGCGATACACCAATAAAGTTAATAAATAATAGCGAGTACAGTATTACAAAAATATCAAATTATAATATCCACCTTAAGCCATTTGGGTGAGTCAATGACAGTTATTCATTACAACACATCAGATCTGCAGGCTCTCTATTATAAATTTGATACCTCTTTAAAATTACCCACCAAATAATATCATTCGCTTCCTCAATCTCAAAACTGATCAAAAGACTATCTTATTTTAAGTAGAACATTTTAGCGTAAGTTCAAAATTGTAATCATCCATCAATCATTCCAGACGAATCGCTCATCCATTCATTAGGCCTAAGTATAGAAATACTTGTATTAGTAATTAAGAATTTTATTAATTTGTTATTGACTTTACAAAGAGTTGTGTTACAAATGTAACCGTTAGCCATGGGCGGATCCAGCCGATTTTCAAGGAGGGTTCTGTCTCCTATCTCGGGGGGAGATGGGAGGTGTGTTCTAAAATAATTTTTTGGAATACAGTGCTTAAAAGCGTTTTTTTAGAATATTTCACGATCAACCATTTTGAATAGGAATTAAGGATTATATGCTTTTTACCCAAAAATAAAGTTTTATTATAACAAATTATTTTTTTATAAAAAAACGGCTCTAACGATTTTTAACAAATTTGGCTCATTTGTAGCCTTTAATGTACCCTACCATATGCAGAAAACCGTAACTTTCTAAAAATTATTGTTTAGCTAGTAATAATAATAATAACTGATTTTTAGGGGGGTTTTGGCCAAAAAGGGGGTTGTTTTCAAAATGTTTCAAAACCTTTTTTCGTGCATCTATACAGGCCTAATAGACTTGTTTTGTGCAAATTTGTTCGAAATCGATCGAATAGTTTTCTCTCTAGCTTTGTACACATACAGACAATTTTCTCTCTAGCTAATAATAATATTTTTTAGTTAATCTCCTACTTTAATATCACCTCTCCTACCCCACCTATAATTGTGAAATCACAATGAATCTGTTTAATAATTTAAATATGTTTGTGAGAAAGTTTGTGCCAGTTCCTGGTACCGTTTATTTAATAACTGTTAAAAAAACAAGCTAATTTATACTGTTTAAACATGTTGGAATTAGAATAAATTGGGCCTAATTTAGCAATTATTTTTTTCAAAAAAAAAAGATAAACTTGGCTAAGATGGATAAATTCTAACAGTCAATTTTGTAATATAGGCCTGGCTCATTTCTGAAACATAGTATTAAGGTTATGTTAATCCTGCTATAATTTTTACTATACTTAGGCCTGGTTTCAAAACTTTAGTTGACAGAAGAGAGTAGAACTAGGACTAAAATCGTAATGAAAGCCTCTCACGTTTCTAAAGCATGTATTTGAGGTTATAATTAATCTTATAATTACTGTTAATATATTTAAGCCTGGTTTCATAATTTTACAAACCTATGTACAAACGAGCCAAAGATTAACGAGATTCTTTAGCGAACTTTCCAATTGCGAGCGAAGCGAAGCAGCCGTCTGAGCGGGGTTGGGACGCGAAGCCCCTAGTGAGCAATTCTTGTTTATGTATCTATGTATCTGTCGTGGATCTCGAAAACGGATCTAAAGATTTTGATGAAAATTTGCATACAGAGGTTATTTGACGTCAGGAATTGAACGTGCTCTAGATCTTATGTCTTCAAAAACGCACATAAAGTCTGATAAATGAGCATACAATTTAAAATCTTAACTTCTTTTTATACCACCATTCAAGTCACTTAGAAGACGAATAGGTACAGCTTCTTTTTATACCACCTTCAAAGTCACTAAATATTCGAACAGATACAATCCAGATGTTAAAAATAATGAACGATGCTCGTTCACCCAGGTACAAACGAGCCAAAGATTAGGGAGAGCCTTTAGAGAGTTTTCCAACTGCGAGCGAAGCGAAGCAGCCATCTGAGGCCGCAGGCCGAGGCGGGGTTGGGACGCTAAGCGTCCAGGGGCAGAGCACCTAGTGTTTATTATATGAATTTGTATAGGGGAAAAATATACCGCTAAGCATGATACCGTCACATAAAATCGTAAAAGAAGTCCGATTGAAATGGGACAAAAACAGAAATGATTGTTACATCGTTGTTTTTAATATGAACTCGTAAATCGGTATATCACATTGTATTTAGTTTTATTTTAATATTGAGCTAGGGCATTCAAGGAAACGTCGCTAGTAGGATTGTAAAAGGGTCGGTTGCGGACGGGAGGCAATAAACCCTCCGGGTCAGTTTTGGTTGCCTCAAGTTATGGTAGCACGACCTATAGGTGTCATAGGCGTAACCAGGGGGGGGGGGGGGTTGGGGGGTTATAACCCCCCCATTGAAAAAATATTTCGGAATTTGTTTATATTAAAATACCTAACTTGTTTTCAACACCTATGCAAATGTTAAGCTACAGTAAATTATCAATATATTGCTGACATTATCTTTAGTTGAATTGGGCACTGACACTTTATTTTATATAGATGCAGTGTAGTGTAGCAAAGTATAGTGTTATAAAGGCAGCACACGGCTTTTTCTGCCACAGATTATTTGCCGTCACCTTCATATCAACAGTGGCTCAAAGAAGAGTATTAGAGCACACACATTCGTCAAAAAAATAAACGATCGGTTTATTTTCCGCTGACGGTAGCTGTGCAGCCGCCCGCTGCCATTACAATCGATGGATTTTCCATCGTCTCCGCCGAAAAAATGGCGAATTTGACCAAATGCACGCCAACTTTCCATATTTTAGTATTTTTTTCGTAGAATACTATCCTTCAGCCGTGTGTGCAGTTCGTCAAATGACGAAACCAACGTTCTTAAATAATTGAAAAATATATCTTCTAGTTCCTATCAGGAAACACAGTGTAGAATGCTCCATAATCTTCTCTTCTTTTATTTATTGATTGGACGAACGAAAATAAGTATATATTTTTTGCTTCCTTTTCAATCAGCGATGGAATAACAATAAAGCGAGAGTTGCTCTCTGTTCATATCAATAAACCATTAAAAGAAATAATATATTACACAACACACTTCGTGATTAATGAACTAGACACTTCAGTTTAATGAAGCCCAATGAGGCTTTTTATGAGCGGGTCGGTAACTAATCCGCAGTCGGCAAAAAACTCCGTGTGTTCGAAGCCTATGAGGTTAGAGGCAACGCACGAAAATATTTGGCGGAGGATGAGTAATGGTTGGTATTCTAAATTATTCTAAAGTAGGCCTGAATCACAATTAGAAGTGGAAAATTGTACATACCTATTTATATCGTTTTAAAGTACTTTTGGGAAGCCTAAAACGTGTTATTTCGCTTCTTAATTTAACCCTAGAACCGGCGTTAACAAAAATGGATTTTTTGGCGTTTGCAATCATTTTTTCAAAAATTCGTAAAAAATAGTAAATGAACCAATCCAAAAGTGTTCCACAGCTTTTTTGTAGAGAAAAGTTCAAAGAATTTATATATGCTAGTAAAAAAATTATATATTTAAAATTTACAAAGTTATTAGCTCAAGAAACAAAAAAATGTTCAATTACGAAAGGTAAAAGTTCAATTTTAGGTCTACATGAAAAGTAGTAAGTCTTAAACCTTTTTTTAAAATTTTTGCATAAATGTAAAAAAGTTTCGTAATTTAGTTCTAAATATAAATTTATAAAAATATTTATCAATTTCAAATTTCTTATTTTAAAAACACCAGTTGTTATGTTCCTACTACAAGACTGCTATCAAAACTATGTATGCCAAGTTTGAAACGTAATTAAGGAATATATACTTTGCCCAAAAATGAAATATTATTATAACAAAGTGTAGAGAATAAATCAAAGAATTGAACTGTATACTTGTAAATTGTCTTTTCATAAAAGTGTTTGACTTAGAATTATTTGAATAACAAAAGTGAGGAGAAATATAGAAACATCCCACTCATGCTTGGTATACAACGGTCGAATATGAAGCTGCATGGGGGATAACCGTTAATTTGAAATTGCAGTCTTGGTTTAAGAACGTCAAAACGCTCTCATTCCCACGCTCATAGACAACGAACCTTTCGAGCAAAACATATTTGGTTCACAGGAAATGTTAGCTTGAAGCATTCTCTACACACACATATAAAAATATGTCTAAAAATAGACTTCTATCACACAGATATCACGTGTAATTAGTAAGGCTGTTTATTGGTTGGAAAACTGACCAATTGCAAGGGTCTACAAAACGCCCCACAACTTAAGAACTATTTGTCCGATTTTTGATTGGATGGCAGTTTTAGATAGGGGAAAGTGTGATCCATCAGTATATAGATATAACTCTGAAAAAAATACTGGGCGGGCTGTAGTGAGGGACATTGAAACTGGAAATTAACGGCAGTTTCGGCGTATTTCATTCGCGTGACATTTGCTTTTAAAAAACTCAAATCTAAAATGATGATACGTATACGTTTTAGAAAGAAATTGTAAATACAAAAATTTAAGCTTGATCGCACGAAACGTACGATCTGCCGGTTCTAGAGTTAAAAAAATCCCCCCCCCCCGGGTTTTGGACCCCCCCCCCCCCCATACGGTCATCCTGGTTACGCCTATGATAGGTGTGAGTCTTGGTGCGTTTCATTCTTCCGCTAGCAAATATACGGCAGATTCATAAAGGCGGAAACTAGAGGGTTACAGACGTAACCCTGACTGTAAACGTACTGAAATACGCATGCGTGACAATGTATGTGAGTATGTGTTATTAAACACAGCTTTCTCTCGCACATTCAAAATAACAGGATATTTTATTTATCTAGTAGGCTACTACTCCGCGAGCAACAAGTTGATGTGATAGCCACCAGAGTGCAGGCTAAACACTCGAGTAGGAACACAAATTTGGCACGTACATGCTTCCACAATAAAGCAGATTTTTTCGTCATAATTATCCAAATCGATTGAAATTACTTTTATTTCAAATGCAATTAAACTTCGAGTGTGGTGAAGTTTTAACATCTATATATGCACAGTATATAAAAGCCAAATACCACTCACTGACTCATGACGATTTCTCAAAAACTATTGAACTGATTGGAACGAAAATTTGGTATGTAGCTTCCTCTAGGGCCATAGGTGCACGCTAAGAAAGGTTTTTAAAAAATTCGAAATTTTAGAGGGAATTTGGGGGGGGGGGGACAAAGTTACTAAATCACGATTTCTCCAAAACTACCAAACGGATTGGAATGAAATTTGGTATGTAGCTTCCTCTAGGGCCATAGGTGCTCGCTAAGAAAGGTTTAAAAAAAATCTAAATTTTAGAGGGGTCAAAGTTACAAAAAAAGAACCACCGAACGGATTAGAATGAAATTTGGTGTGTAGCTTCCTCTAGTTCCCTAGGTGCTATCTAAAAAAACTAGTAAAGTCGTCTTTCAATTTTACTTACTCGTTATGGTCATTTCTGTCTCTGTATTATGCAAGTAAGTGTATTATATTCGCAAGTAAGTACAGTGAAACCTCATTAATCCGGACCCCATAATGACGGACTTCGCATAATTCGGACAGCCAGTTGACTGCAGGTTATAAAGATTACATTCACCTAAATTTGGAATAAGCGATTCTAAACTAGTAGTTCACAGAATATACTTTTCATATTCACAGTGTAATACATGCTGCTGCATGTTTTATAAATTAACGTATTGTCTGTACATACAACTAAACTCAAAATACATGTTATTTTTCCGGTCCGCCATTTTTATTTTATTTAAGGGGTTGAAAATGAAAAATGGAAAAAACCGTATACATACATGGCTCGGCCTAGGAATAAGGAACATTCATGCAAAAAATCATCAAAATCGGTCAAGGCGTTTGGCCGTAATCGTGAGACAGACGAAAAGCCGAACGGTCGAGTTAAAAGGGAGACCTCGTTTCGCTAGGTCAACTATGTGTTTCTTTTGGGGATTTTAGTAACTTTGAGCCCCCGCCGATAGTCCCCCTAAAATTTAAAATTTTTTGAAAACCTACGGCCCTAGAGGAAGCTACATACCAAATTTCATTCCAATCCGTTCGGTGGTCTTTGAGGTTTCGTGATGAGTCAGTGAGTGGTGTTTGATTATATATATATATATATATATATATATATATATATAGTTCTGTTTTTTAGATCGTTGTTGATCTGGCGCGGAAAATATTAAAACTCATGTGGCTCAGAAACCTCTAGTTGATCAAGGCGTCTTAAGTTGGACAAAACCAACTTAAGACACCTTAGAAAAGTATATTATTTATATACGGCTCTACTATATATCTTTAGAAATCTTACTCAAGTTGGTCAAAGTAATATACAATCCCAGTACCTAAATTACAACTTCTGACTATACGATTTCAATGAAAAAGCTCTTAAACTGTTTGTATTTACTTAGTGTATTGATTAAAACATAAATATACGTCATGGTATATACCCAGCCCTGAAATTACTACAATATAGTATTGTGTTACCTGTGATTATGCGATTTTGAAAGAATTTTTTACACTCTTTCCATGGATTGAACAGTTACTTAATGTAACGGTTTGAAAATGTAATGAGAGTGCATTTGTATGATTCGCAGGCGTTATGTGCATTAAAATTAAAAATAAATACGCGCACAGGTATCGAGAACATTGCTACCAACGGAGTACAGAAAGAGGATACTATGTGGCGTATCGTTTTATAAGATTTCTGGTATGGGAAATCCAATTTTGACAGTTACAGGGTCAGAAATTTGGAGTCGAATTTTTGAAAATAAAGTGTGAGATAAGATGTCGTTTTATATGTTTTTGGGTACGAGAAATCAGATTTTGACAATTAAAGAGTCGTAGCGCTTCGGGGTTAGTATTTTATATAATTTTGAAAATATCGTGTAGGGTATGGTTTAGTGGGTATTTTGGTAGCAGAAATCAAATTTTGACAAAGAAATAGTCGTAGAGCGAAAGGGTAACAAATTTGAGAAAACATTTTGAAAATACCTTGTGTGGTAGCGTTTAACGTGTTTTTGGGTACGCGAAACCCGATTTTGTTAGCGAAAGGGTCGTAGCTCTTCGGGGTCACGATTTTGGAATCAAAATTTTGAAAATACCATGTAGGATATTGTTGTATATGTTTTTGGGTATGAAAACCCTGATTGTGACAGGGAAAAGGTCGTAGCGCTTATGGGTTCCGATTTTTGAGTCGAAATTTTGAAAATAAAGTGTGAGATATCTTTTTATATATTTTTGGGTACGAGAAATCAGATTTTGACAATTAAAGAGTCGTAGCGCTTCGGGGTTACTATTTTATGATATCATTTTGAATATATCGTATGGTTTAGTGGGTATTTTGGTACCAGAAATCAGATTTTGAGTCCAAAGTTTGAAAATACCGAGTGGGATATCGTTTTTTATGTTTTTGGGTACGACAAACTACATTTTAGCAATTAAAGAGTCGTAGTGCTTTGGGGGCACTATTTTACTTAAATATTTTGAAATTATTGTTTTGGGTATGGTTTAATACCGTATGTATTTAGATACGAGAAATCAGATTTTGATCAAGAAATTTTCGTATCACGAAAGGGTCACAACTTTGATCCAACATTTGAAAATACCTTGTGGGGTAGCGTTTTTTATGTTTTTGTGTACGGAAAGAATGATTTTGACAGTAAAAAGGTCATAATGCTTAATGATACCTATTACGTTATATTTTTATGTGTTTTGGATAAGAAAACAATAGTTTTATACAGAAAGGATCTTATGTAAGGAGGCGGCGGTGCAGCGGTTTTGTTTATTAAACCGAAATACAATTCTTTAAATTACCAATTTATTCAACACCTAACTTATTTGTTCTACAATTATGATTATCTGATGATTAGCTAATAAAGTTAATGTAATCTCATAGTTATAAACTGTAATCTCATTTATAACTGTAGACCTGCTACATCACACGTAGGAAAATACCTTGTGTGCTATCGTTTTATATAAGATACTCGATTTTTATACAATGGGTATTACCAAAAAGTCACAAATTTGTTCCAGCAGTTGGAAATTACAGTATCGGTATAATTCATTAAGAATTTTAAGATATGTGTCGTTTTTAAGATATTCTCAAAATAATATAAGATATGTTTATTTTAATGTTGCTATTAAAACAAATGTTTATTTAAAATACAATTTTCAAACAAACCAGTGGTGTTATTTTCATACTTGACAGAAAATATATTAAAGGTACAAACGTTTATGAAACAGTAATAGTGTGGCACGGCCCTCTCTCATTCACCACTACGGTGTCCAAGCGATGGTGCGTCTCCCTTTTTGTAAGCTTACATAATGATGGCACAATAATTGTAATTTTAATTTGTGTGAAATTTTATAAGAAGCTTTTCTATTATGGTTTTTGCATGGGCTTAAACATTAAATGCCTAATGTGATAAAAGAAATGTCGATTGTTTCATTAGTTTCTAAACAATTTGAAAATACCTTTAAAAACTGATGTTTCGTAAGATTACAAAACTTTTGCAATTGATAGCCTATATATGCTTCACCTACATTAAGATGATCCGCCTAGACGCAAGTGGATGTACAGTAATTCGTGCGTAGTTAGGCTACTTGGAATCTTTAAGTGTGAGAATTTTCTTTTATCATTTTCTCCCGCCCAGATTGCTCGACCAACTTGCGATTACGAACTACGTCTGGACTGCCTAGTCGCTTCCATTGTATTATCAAAAACTTACAAATTATATAATAAATAAATAATTATATTGCTAAGAAAAAAACAAATTTTAATTTGTATCCCCACAATGGTAATAGATTAGATGGTCACTTCTAAATATTGATGTCGCTTTCTTTTCCATAAAGTTGAAATAATATATGATTTATTGACAATATTATGTTTTCAACAATAAAACGTAATAATTTAATCACACCAAAGAAGTATAACTTCTAAAACGCGTACATCAGTACACGAACCCATTTTTTCAGATCTAAAATATTTATTTAAACCTTAATAGTTACTTTTACTTTTCAAGATGTCAACAAATCGTTATATTTTATAGTTAATACTTTTCTAAAACACATTTAAAGTGAATCAATAATATTAAATAAGATCAAGTTCATAAAAATGTTGAACATTTTGACAAAATGTATTATCTGTGCTACCGCTCTTGAATTATATTTCAATACATATGATTTCTTTAGTAAATTGTAAGCTACTTTAAGTATAATTAACAGCAAGACGAATCAAGTCTTTAATCTTTTTTCAAATAATAATATTTTATTATTTGTGCTGTTGGAGATTCAATTAATGTGGCTTTAATAGTTGTTTCTCAATGTTAGTTGAGATAGTACTATATGTATGCATATTAATAACTTTTTATAGCCAGTTATTGCACAATATTTGTAACATGGTTCCATCTACATTCGAAATAATGTAGATACAAAGTAATTCAAGCTTAATAATGACACAACAATTGTAATTTTAAATTGTGTGAATTACTGTAAAACCCTATTTTTAGTAGGCTTTCTGCATAGGTTTTTCAATTTAAAGGACTAATGTGGTAAACAAATTTAGATTTTTTATAACATTTCACAAATTTTGCTAAAGTAACATAATATTATATGTTTCACCTACAATAAGATGCAACTTGGATTTATTTATTAGTAAAATTGCTTCATGGAGTCTGTAGAATTGAGTAAACAAAAATAAGCATGTTTTAATACAGACTAGGGCAAACATGTTCTTCAAAACTTACATCCACAAATGTGTACTATTTTTTGTCAGTTTAGGGGGAGGGTGG
>JAGFPH010019845.1:0-14795 GCA_018207615.1 Philaenus spumarius
GGTAGACCGCGTGGGGAACAAATAATAAAGTATTCCAATGCGAAGAAACGCTTTTTTCGAAAATTACCGATTTTCGCGAGCGTATATCTCATTAACGGTTACAGATATCTAAAATACTATATTTATATAAAATGTAGAAACTTGTGTCAGCTTTAATTTTGTATGCGTAAATATTTTTTGAATAACCAACCCCTACTGAGATATAGGCAAACAATCAAAAAATGGTACCTTTAACCCCCTCCCCCCTCTTCCGCCACCCCTAGGGTCAAGGACTTTCAGTATGTTACACTACTAGGTCCCCCAAACAATGTACCATAGTTGGTCTTTCCGCTTATTGACTTTCCTTCTAGAATCATTCGTTGACTGGGCTATAGGTAATGTTAACGAACCATAACTGAACAACTGATGCATTGTTATTGATCTGTCTTTCACCGATTTAACTTGTTATTTGAACCCGGGAAACAAAAAGAGTGGTAAGTCTGATCCTATCAGAACAAACACGTTAACATTTTTTCCGTAAAGTTTATTTTTATTTTTATCGAAATTTCGCAGAACATAATGGTATACATTTAAAGGCATATTCAAATGTGTCTCGACTTTGCAAAGTTGTAACGAACAGACAATAGATGACTTAATTAAAGGTTACCAAAAGTAGTTAACTCGCTCTTGTAACCTATTGGGAAAATTGGAACTTAACTTACCCCACATGACATCTATACACGGAGGGCAAGCTTTGCATGCTATTATGTAATAATTAATACAGTAATTAATTACTAATTCACAAGTCTGAAACATAAACAAACTCTTCAGACCTATTTTAACCATAATTATTAATGTATGGTCTGCACATGACTCAACAAACGGCCACCGATTAATGCAAGCCTCGCGTGAAAATAATTAGCCAGACGTTATTATAATTAACTAACTTAGAATATTATTCATACCACTCGATAAAACAACCTGTTCCCATGATTTCTTAGAATTGAGACGCGTGTTTTCCGCGATAGTAAAGATCGATGTGCATTTCGATCGGCCATCCGATAAATCGAACAATGAGTCGGTTCAAGATCACTATGCAGGTATTGAGTTCGACAGTCGACTCAATGCGAGAAAAACATCCGTTCAAAAGAAAAGCTGAAGCAGGTCTGTGGAAAATGTGGGATGGTGGAAGTTAGTTGAAATGATAGCTGCCTTTTAAAGCCAGAGTGGTAAATAGTTGAAAGAGATTAAATAAAGTTATTACCGGGGGTGAGTGGTTATAGTGTGACAGAAAGGTGATATTTCTATACTAAATATAAATATTTTTGGTTTCATAAAATATAGTTTGAAAATAATGTCATGGTCGCATGACACTCATACTGCTGATCTTTCGCCGTTTAAGGCTAAATCCAGAGCTGTCCCACCTGGTTTCTCGGTAAATTTATTGATTACAAATGATTTAGCGTTACAAAGATTACAAATTTTGTAAGAGAAACATGCTAAAACAGGGGCCCGATGCACACTGTCCGTGCGTACAAAATAAATGTTTGTCCAGGAAAAATGTACGGCTTGTTACAATAAAACGGATTAGTAGAGGGTAGACTGTACTCCATGGGCGGATCCAGCTGGTTTTCAAGGAGGGGGCTGTCTCCCATCCGGGGTGGCAAAGATTTTTTTTTATAAAGTGCTTGAAAACGTCTTTTTAGACTATTTCACGATCACCCATTTTGAATAGGAATTAAGGATGCCATACCCCAAAATAAAGGTTTATTATAACAAATTGTAGAGAATAAACTATAGAATTGAACTGAATACTTGAAAATTTTAAATAAATTTACTCTAAAAACTTATTTTACTAAATTACAACAGCTAATCAAAATTATCACAAACGTATAGTATCTATATAGTTCCAGCCAGACAGGAAAAGGTAACGGCTAACGCGCCTAGGGCGTTGAAAATGTACATATTTCACAGAAATACCAAATACCCGAATAGTTCGGAACAATAAACCAGATTTTCCTTATTATACTAGTGGTTCTGAGAACAGTAGACCTCGCTCATTGAAGTAACAAATATGGTTTTAAGCTCAGGTTAAAAATAGTGTGCCAGTAAGGAAGAAAGCACAAGGTTTAGCCAGTGAAACATTATTTTGCAATTCCCGCGATTCCGGGATTCTAGTTCTCGTTTTTTTTTCTTTTCTTGAGCTTTAACTGCTAAAGATTTTCTTTTAGAGGCATTGTGTTTTATATATGTTAATAACGCGTAAGGTAGCTAAAAATATCGCAAATAACAAATGTGTTTTAAGCTCAGGTTAAAAATAGTGTGCCAGTAAAGAAGTAAGCACAAGGTTTAGCCATTGAAACATTATTTTGCAATTCCCGCGATTCCGGTATTTCTAGTTCTCGTTTTTTTTTTATTTTCTTGAGCTTTAACTGCTAAAGATTTTCTTTTAGAAGCATTGTGTTTTACATAGGTAAATAATGCGTAAGATAGCTAAAAAAATCGCGTTATAGAAGAACAACATAGAATTAAATATTTACATACTTAAATAACTAAAACTTAACAATGTATTTACAGTTCCATAACTTAAATATCATATTCCAATATTAGAAATAATGAAAACAAACGATGTTAAAACATCGTGATAGTGATCTCAACCCATGTAGCAACACTTCCCACGGTGTCCAACGGTAATTTTTTGTATGTCCTTTATCTCCAAGGGGTTTCATTTGTTTCATCTCATTTTGTAATTCAAGTAAAGCTAAGACATATACTTTTATGAAATTTACAATGATAATTTACAAGTATACAATTTAATTCTTTGATTTATTCTCTACACTTTCTTATCATGTACACTTTCTTATTATTATATGTAATTTTTGGGCATAATATATATTCTAAATTACTATTCAAAACAGGCTTAGTTTTGTTTGCAGTCTTGCAGTAGGTGTTTTCAAAATAAGAAATCTGAAATTGATAAATATTTTTATACAATTCTATTTATAACTAAATTACGAAACGTTTTTACATTTATGAAAAAAATTACAATAATTGTTACTACTTTTTATGTAGACCTAAATTTGAACTTTTTCCTTTCGTTACTGAACATGTTTGTTTCTTGAGCTAATAACTTTGTTAATTTTACTTCAATCATTTTTTTACAGGTTTATATGAATTCTTTGAACCTTTATCTACAAAAAAGCTATGGAACACCTTTGAATTGGTTTAGAATCAACGTATAAAAACATGGTTGAAATACGATTTTCAACTTGGACGATTTTTAACAAATTTAAAGTTTACGGCCATTTTGTGAGCTTACTGTTAGAGATACGGGAAAACATCAAGAATACAATTTTGTTGAAAATCAAATTTGCTACTCGCAAAATCTTGTTAGTTTTTATTACGGTTAAGCCACAAACTGGCTTTAGATAAAAACTTACACTGAGAGAAACGGTCCGGCCGCCATTTTTATTTTATTTAATTGGTTAAAAATTAAAAAACAGTATACATACATGGCTCGGCCTAGGAATAAGGAACATTCATGCAAAAAATCATCAAAATCGGTCAAGGCGTTTGGCCGTAATTGTGAGAGACACTCAGACGAAATGCCGAACGGTCGAAATAAAACGGAGACCTCGCTTCGCTCAATTAAACAAAAAAATAGAACTTGCACTTCAAATCGATATAAAAATTATTATAATATACGAATACTGCATATAGTTTTGTAATAGATACATCAATTGCAAAATGTGCTTTCTCCTTTTTTGAAAACTGTCCAATTGCAAGGGTTTACAGACAAATTCATATCTAAGAAACTATAAGAGTGACGAATGATTAGAAGATCGTGGTAGAAAGTTAAAATCTTGACAAATCCTGTGGTGTCCTTATCTTCTTATCAAAACAAGTCTGTCTAACGATTATGTGCCTTTAAAAAGTGACAAATTTGAGTCATTTCCTTATGCTTTCTAGCGCAGCATCAATATTGATTTAGGCAACTACAATTTTACAACGATGATTACATATGTAAATATACTTTTTAGAAGAAATTTGTAAATACAAAAATTGAAGTTTAAACCATTTTCTGTCCAATGGTTTTTGTTTTATTGAGATTTGATAATATTTAGTGGGTGAAATATTCGATACTAGTTGTGTTGTCTGACACTACTCAATTGAGCAGTCTGCCACTTAGACGGTTTAACAAAAATATAATAGCAGCCCCCACAGAACCCCCTGGATCCGCCAGTGCTGTACTCAAAGATTTATTCATTATATTATATTATAATGCCTCCAGAACTGTGGTGTAGACTATGCAGGGTTAGTTAAAAGTCTGGAGACACCCCCTTAACTCTCCACCGAGCATTGATAGAAAATCCAAACCCAGGGGTTGTTTATAGGTCATAAAAGCACACTTCCCCATGCATAGGGCAACGTTGTCCCCCAACTCAAAATCGGAATTTTTGGGGCTACTCAATATTTTTAAATGGGAAGTATGGTTATGTGATACCTCACTTTAAAGGTCTATTTAAGACTAGGAAAATGACATACAGAAAATAAAAATCGAACCACCCAAAACAAAATAGCGGCCCTAAACGTGTTGAAATAAATCGACATAAAGTTGCTAATATCTCGAAAAGGAAGAGTTTTTAGAAAAAATTTCAAGAGACAAAAATGTTTATTTCAAATTGCTTGACCTAAAAAATTGCTTCCAAATAGATTTCGTAAATTTTATTTTTACTCCTCCATCTTAAACATTTTTTGTAAGCAGTAGACCTCGCTCGTTGAAATAACAAATGCGGTTTTGAGCTTAGGTTCAAAATAGTGTGCAAGTAAGGAAGTAAGCAGAAGGTTTAGCCATGAAACATTATTTTGCAATTCCCGCGATTCCGGGGTTTCTAGTTCTCTTTTTTTCTTTCTTGAGCTTGAACTGCTAAAGATTTTCTTTTTGGGGTCATTATGTTTTATTTAGGTTAATAATGCGTAAGGTAGCTAAAAATATCGCGTTATTGAGGGAAAACATAGAATTAAATATTTACATACTTAAATAAATAAAACTAAACAATGTATTTACAGTTCCATATCATATTCCAATAATAGAAATAATGAAAACGAACGATGATAAAGCGTTGTGATAGTGATCTCAGCACATGTAAAAACATATCAAACGCTGTCCTTTATCGCAGCGAGGTTTCATTTGTTTCATCTCATTTTGTAATTCAAGTAAAGCTAAGTCAAATACTTTCATGGAATAATAATTTACAAGTATGCAGTTCAATTCCTTGATTTATTCTCTACACTTTCTTTTAATAATATGCAATTTTTTAGCAAATGATATATTGCTAAATTACTATTCAAAATAGGACTAGTTTTGTTAGCAGTCTTGTAGTAGGAACATAAAAACTGGAGTTTTCAAAATAAGAAATTTGAAATTGATAAAATTTTTTATACAGTTCTATTAAGAACTAAATTACGAAACTTTATTAAATTTATGAAAAAAATTCAAAACATTTTTACTACTTTTTATGTAGGCCTAAAGTTGAACTTTTTCCTTTCGTTACTGAACATGATTGTTTCTTGAGCTAATAACTTTGATAATTTTACTTCAATAATTTGTTTTACAAAAAAGCTACGGAACACTTTTGAATTGGTTTAGAATAATCGTATAAAAACATGGTTAAAATGCAAAAACTTTGACGATTTTGAACAAATTTGAAGTTTACGGCCATTTTGTGAGCTTACCGTTAGAGATACGGGAAAAAATCAAGAATACAATTTTGTTAAAAATCAAATTTGCAACTAGCAAAATGTTATTAGTTTTTATATTCGACTTGGGGTTAAGCCAAAAACTTGCTTTGGAAATATTTTACACTGAGAGAAACGGTCCGGCCGTCATTTTTATTTTATTTAAGGGGTTAAAAATGAAAAATGGAAAAAGCCTTATATATATATATACATCGCTCGGCCTAGGAATAAGGAACATTCATGAAAACAATAATTAAAATCGGTCAAGGCGAATGGCCGTAATTGTGAGACAGACACACGGACGAAATACCCAACGGTCGAGCTAAAACGGAGACCTCGCTTCACTCCGTCAAATATTTTGGTTTGTGATTGTAGTCAATAACTAAACATAACATGATATTAAGACCAATAGCCTCAAAGTTATTTTTTTAAATATCGACATATGCTACTTAGCTAAAACAAGAACTATAATATATAATCAAACTCGTCTACTTTGATTCTCGTATTTATGATGTATATAAAACATAAACTGCTTACTCTTATAGTTACGACGCTTAGTAAACTTGAACATTTATTACCTTGCAACGTTTCACTCAGGCTGGGGAATTATTAGTCTTGCTTTATTATTGTTATCGACCATCGCCTTGGCAATGTTACTGTTGACTCTGGGAATTGGGTTAATATTGTTTTTCCCGACTTTCCCGAACGGTATTGGTTTCAGCCATTAAACAATGTTCTACTGCCGTTTAGCGAGAAAAGTGAAATTGCCAGTGTTGACTCGCACCGTACTCAGAAATCGCAAACTCCTTTAAAGAAAATAACTTTTTAAAATCAAGTGATTTGAAATTACTATCAAAGTAATATTATTTCTATTGCATTTTAAGTGAACTACTGGAACGTGCTTAAAAGTTTGAATGTATCACAGAAAAAAAAATCTAAAAAACCTCGTACATTAAAGCAAATCAAATTATTTTCCTAATACGAATTTACTTGGCAAGGACGAGAGATTAATTGTAATCAAAGAGGGGGACGATAGTTCTTCCGTGAATACTAAGGTGAATCGGGTCACTAGCTACATTTTAGAGAATAATTCGACCACGCAGCTGAACCGCTGACGTAAGTTGAGCAAATTTCTTAAGTTTATAGGCCTATGTTTTAGGGTTTCATCCAACAATTAGGGAAATAGGTCTATTAACGACGGTGCTGAATAGCAGCAAAACGGTTCGCACGCCATTCCGAATATTGGGCGTATCTTCAATACACAAAGCATTGCGTGCTTCGCACGCCATTCCGCGTATTGGAAGTATCTTCAATACACAAAGCATTGCGTGCTTCGCACGCCATTCCGCATATTGGGATTATCTTCAATACACAATGCAGTGCGTGCTTCGCACGCCAACCCCACGGTAGAATCCACCACATGGCTTTGAACCGGGTACTTCTATGGTATTTTACGTTTTGATAGATTTCGGGGGAACCAAGCGAGCTATAAGGTCACTTGAAAAAAATGTGCAGAATAACATCCTACATTTGTATTTGTAGAAAACACTCAAAAACAAATTCATTCTCGTAGGAAAAATCTAAAAAAATAGTTTCTTCCGGTCAAAAAACGTGCTTCCGATTGTTGGAAGTTTTTGGCTAACGAACTCGTCCGAGCCACGTGGACAAGCAACATGTGTACCAAATTTGAACAAAATCGGACTTAGTGCGGCCGCTAGAGTGCGAACCATGATCGGTGCTCATTTGCTACTCCCGACCTTGGGTCTTGCCATAAGGGCCACTGCAAAAACTCATTTTTCCAATGGAAATTCGCTAATAAATAGGCACTGCAAATTATCAACTTCTCAGTTTAGGCAAGCTGTTATTATGGGTCTGAATATTGATACAATACGTGTGCTTGATTGTGTTGCGTGTTGTGTTGCATTTGTGAGTTTTCTGTATAGGGTGTGTTCGTCGTACTTGTGTAGTACTGATGACTGGTGAAACACTTCCGACTCTTCAATGTTTGATGGGAAGACTCGATAACGTAATATTTTAGAAGCGTGTAAATCGATTTTGATAAATGATCTGTAGATAGCTGTCATAAAACCATAAGAAACATCTAATACTCTGAAAACTAGACTGTGTTTTGTGCCGGTTACCCGACAATGTGTAAGTAGGCTGGTAAGGGTCTGCGTGAGAGTGTGTCCGAGCTATAAACGTTTGTAGATACTTTTTTCTGCACTAGCGCTGGAGACAATGTCTAGCGATTTTGGTCTAAAGACAATGTCTCTCGATTGTCTCTAGACGGTTACTGAGGCAATCAGGCGAAAAATACCCTCCTCAATTGTCAAACGTCTATTCCTCATTCACCGAGAGTTTAAAGTGAAGCACCACCTTACAATGGCTGACGTTAGGGATTTGGGCGAATGAGGAAAACGAACATCACGTGTGGGACGGGCTACTCTGCGTACGATTCACAGTAGTTCTTAGTAAACAAAATTTGTCTAGCCCACTTTGAAGCAGGGTTCCCAGGGGGAGCGGACATTCCAGAGTGGACTCGACCCGTCTGAACGTGTCGCAATGAACTTGCCTCTGACGTCACCGGGAGTGAGGATAGGTCACTACAGCTCAAGTTTGAATACTCCAGTCGCCGGCCAAGATTCGTTGTGGCAACATGCGGTTTTATAGGTACCTACTTTGTCTGAACCATCGGTGACGGGTCGTGTTGTTAAATTTCAAGACAGGGAAATTGTGAAGTTTCTGGAGTTGTATTCCGGTGAGCGGGTGTTGTAGGCCTACGATTCGAGCCGTACGGAGTATACAAATAGAGATTTACGAATGGCAGCAGCTAGAAGAATCACTGAAGCAATGGGCTTATCTGGATTTGGATCTAATGAGGTTATAACTCAATTCAAGAAATTGCGTGGTCCGAATGTGTACTAAGTATAGGCTTCCTGGCCCAATAACGCATTTTCTTCAGCTTTATCCGTCCATGTGACTGTCTCAACCTTTCTCCTAAAATACTACTAAAAACTGAACTTAACGCAGCACAACTTTCTACGAGAAGCTCGTCCATGGTTGGCTAACTGAGATAAACTGAAGCGTGATCACTATCCTGTGTGAACTGTATATCGTCCTCCGCTACCACTCTCCTTCCCCACTCCAGGCGTCGGTCACAACAGTGTTCACTCCCAGTGGGAACCCGGCTTAACGTTCACGTTCGTCGCTCAGTTGTCTTAGATGCTCCACAGTAGGTAGGACATAATCTGCCCGGCCTATACAAATTGCAGGGGGGAGGTGCTTAACTTTAAACTCTCGGTGAATGAGGTATAGAGACCGTTGGGAGATCAAAATGGAAGAATTTGTGTCTCCGACAGAATCGGAAGACCTGAGACAATCGGTAGACAATGTAGCGCGATCAGTCGTAGTGTGGACGTGTTGAGGACAGTCTCTGTCTTGGTACCTTTGAGTGTAGACGTTTTACTACTTTTTATGTAGGCCTAAATTTGACCTTTTACATTCGTTACTGAACGTGATTGTTTCTTGAGCTAATAACTTTGTTAATTTTACTTCAGTAATTTTTTACTGGCATTTGTGAATTCTTTGAACATTTATCAACAAAAAAGCTACGGAACACTTTTGAATTGGTTTAGAATAATCGTATAAATACATGGTTAAAATACAAAAACTTGGACGATTTTTAACAAATTTGAAATTAAAATTTTTATTTTGTTAGCGTAGGTACCGTTAGAGATACCGAAAAAAATCAAGAATACATTTTTGTTAAAAATCAAATTTGCTACCGCAAAATGTTATTAGTTTTTAAATTCGACTTACGGTTAAGCCACAAACTCGCTTTGGAAATAAGCTTACACTGAGAGAAACGGTCCGGCCGCCATTTTTATATTATTTAAGGGGTTAAAAATGAAAAATGGAAAAACCGAATATGTAAATCGCTCGGCCGGGGAATAAGGAACATTCATGCAAAAAATCATCACAATCGGTCAAGGCGTTTGGCCGTAATCGTGAGACAGACAGACAGACGAAATGCCGAACAGTCGAGCTAAAACGGAGACCTCGCTTCGTTCGGTCAATTATTTTGGTTTGTGATTGTAGTCAATAGCTAAACATAACATGATTTTAAGGCCAATAGCCTCAAAGTTAATTTTTTAAATATCGACATATGCTACTTAGCTAAAACAAGAACTATAATATAGGCTAATCAAACTCGTCTACTTTGATTCTCGTCTTTATGTATATAAAACATAAACTGCTTACTCTTTTAGTTACGATGCTTAGTAAACTTGAACATTTATTAAATTGCAACGTTTCACTCAGGCTGGAAAATTATTAGTCTTGCTTTATTATTGTTATCGACCATCGCCTTGGCAATGTCACTGTTGACTCTGGGAATTGGGTTAATATTGTTTTTCCCGACTTTCTCGAACGGGATTGGCTTCAGTTGCCCAGTCAATAAAGGGCCTAACACAGTGAATGTCGGAACTTTCTCTGGTAAAGCTGAATTTTCTCCCAGTAGTGGATCACTATTAGAGAGACAATTTCTCAAAAGTCCCCAAAACTTCCAATGGAGCTTCCCCTACCCCCCCCCTTTAAGTTTAAAAATGTAGATTTTTACGCAATCTCATACATTGTTTTAACCAAAAGTTTGTTAAGGTTATTTTATTCACAGTTTTATTCCCTGATAAATATTCTACAACTTTTATTATAAGATAGTTTATGATAAGTGCAGAAGTTTTTGAATAAATTAACGAAATGTTGTAAAAAAAATACTTTTTTAGCCACCTATCTAAGTTTTTGCAAAAACATATTTTTATTCGTCACCAAATGAAAAAATGCTTCGGATAAAAGTTGTAGCACATATATTCCTGAGTACATTGGTATGTAAACATATATAGTTATGTGTATTACTCAACTAGTAACATAGAAAGCAGTAGGTAGGTTTTGAGAGCGTGAGCGCCCTGGAGCAAGGCCACACTATACTACAGGCAGGAGTGCTCCCCTCCACTTCGGACGAAACGTCACAGCAAGCGCCCAACTTCCCGCCTTCAGTTGCATCATGTTGTCTGCATATCATTTAGTAACATATTACTAAATAACTATTCTAGAAGTGTTACTGACACAATGAAAAAAAGAAAGACAGTAAATGCTGATAAGGACAAAAACGCACTGAAAAGAAAGGCAAACAAGTTGTGTAACTGACAGAATCTTAAAGAATGCCCTAAACATCGCAATTTGTATAAAATAAACCAACTAAAATTACAATTCTTGGTACATGTATAATAAAACACCACAATGTATTTGAAATGGAAAAAATCAACTTTTTGTTTAAGTATTCAATGTTATTGTAAATGTAGAAAAACATTAAAATAACGAATGTTAATCTAGGGTATTTATTTGTATATTACAGTACTTTCTTTTTTTTTCTAGTACAGAATTCTTGTTTTGAGTTGGCAATGACCTTTAAGTGTAATTGTTTAATAGAATAAAATTTTGATTTGTAATTAGCAATTGGTAAATTTAAATGATATAATAAAATGATTTGAAATTTTCAATATAGAAGTGTCTTATTTTATTTGATAACTAATAAAATAACTTTGACAACGTTTGATAAACTTCATCAATAACAAATATGTAGGACACAACAATATTTTGATTGTGTTTTAATGAAGTATTGCTGTATTTTATGTTTTTGTCTGAACAGAATAGATTATATTTTATACATGCAACAGTTGCATAAATTTAGGTTTGTTTTGATATAGGTCTGTATTACACTATCAAAGTTCTTTGTCAAAGATCTTTGATCAAAGATTTAATCAAAGGTTCTCTCTTGTCTCTTAGAGAACCTTTGACAAATAAATTTGACGTGTGCCAACTTTGATAAAAGATTGCATATTACACTATCAAATATTGCATCAAAGAAATTTGATCAAAGATCTTTGACAAAGAAATTTGATAGTGTACAGTAATACAGACCATATATTAAGGGTCGGCTCTAGCTGTCGGCCATGTTGGCTGACACTCCATAAGACTAATGTTAAATTAAAATCCAAATTTTTAATTTATTTTTGATCGGATAATTATGAACGATATGTCATTTTAAAGCTATGGCCAATATGCATGCAGATGGCTTTTCCAAAACTAAGAAAAACCTTTTATTTAATATTTATTAACAATTTAAAACATAGATTTTTAATATTTTTCTATGTTGTCACTATTAATTATAGCGAAAAATTACCAAGCCATTCGGATGAAGAATTTTGTCCCCAAGAGTTTGGTATTTTTTTAAAACGCTATTTGAACAATTGCCGGTTTTAAATGGATTTAGGATGAGCAATGTCCGCGTAACCTACCGCCGCTACGCTGGAGTCAGAATTTTTAACACTTGGAAACAATGTTATGTTTAGGCCTTAAAAATGTGCTGTAAATTGTCCTCAAAACACTATTTATGGACATCTTTGTGTTCGTCAGTTAATGTATTCTGACGTCACAATCCGAGCAGTACGGCCTGTAGTATAGTGTGGCCTTGCATGGAGTCGGCGGGGGTAGGCGAAAGGCACATTATCTCACGTATGCCTATTCAATTAGAGTTTAATATTGTAATTATAACATCTATTTTTAACACATATGTGTTGTAAAATCGTACTAGCCTGTAGTGTGCCCACCTTTATTTTGTAATTTAGTAAATAGTTGTTTATAATCAAAATAACATTAGAGTGATATGTTCAGTAAAAGTTGTTTTTCTGATTGTGTCATTATTGAAATAAGGATTTGAATTTTATTCATAATTAATTATTGCACACATTTGTATGTCAGTTTGGTTCGGGGGATTTAACCTAGCCTTGTTATATCAGGCCATTTCATTATCCACCATCTATGGACCCGCCGTGTCCCGGATTGGCCAAACCGGCAGCTGTTTTAAATTACGAACTACTGTCCAACTCGTGTTTTAAAACCGCATCACGGACCTCCCACCCACCACAAATATTATTTACACTTATTTCATATTTACACGTCATGATTATTGCAACTCATCAAATTGTAGTCATTGGTTTTAGCTCGACCGTTCGGGATTTCGTCTGTGTGTCTGTCTGTCTGCCTATCTGTCTGTCTGTCTATCAGCCTGTCTCACGATTACGACCAAACGACTTAACCGATTGTGATGATTTTTTGCATGAATGTTCCTTATTCCTAGGCCGAGCAATGTATATATACGTTTTTTTCCATTTTTAACCCCTTAAATAAAATAAAAATGGCAGTCGCACCGTTTCTCTCAGTGTAAGCTTTTCCAAAGCCGTTTGAGCATTAAGTCGAATTTAAAAACTAATAGCATTTTGTAGGCAGAAAATTTTATTTTAAACAAAATTATTGTATTCTTGATTTTTTACTTTTTAGTGTCAAATATTTTTTAACACTTTAACTTTATAAAACAACTAGTGGGCTCCGCCCCTGCTCGCTTCGCTCACCAACCCCCCCCCGCGGTGAAGCAAACGCAAACAGATTACCACTTACGAAACAAAGGTGTCAATCATGGATAGTATAACAAACTCTTTTTATAGTAAAGGGGCTATTACCCCAAGTTGGCCCATTAGACGTAACTATTTAAATTTCGTGTGTTATCGTTTATTTTAATTCCTATAAAACACTCAAAATTAATAAGTGACAAATTTTCAGTTCTCTAGCTTTAAGAAAAGCATAACAATCATCATTTTTTTATAGGGGTTGTTACTAAATTTTCACCCCTTAGCAGAACGCGACAAAATGTAAATCTATGATACTTTTTCTATGTTTCTTGTAAGAAATAAATGTACGAAATTTCAGCTCTCTACCTTTAAGGAAAGTATAACCATTAACATTTATTGTTTTAGGGGTTAATTCAAACCTTAAATCAAAATTAATTCTAGCCTATGTTACTCAGGGATAGTGTAGCTTTTTATTAGTAAAACTATTTTTTCAATCTGTTCAATAGTTCCAGAGATTACCCCTTACATACAAACAAAAAATGTTTACCTCTTTATAATATTAGTATGGATTATTATCATCTATACTAATATTATAAAGAGGTAAAGTTTGCTTTTTGTTTGTTTGTATGTAGGGGGTAATCTCTGGCACTACTAAACAGATTGAAAACATTGTTTTACTAATAAAAAACTACACTATTCCTGGGTAACATAGGCTATAATTCATTTGGATAAACACATTTTTTTATTTCAATATTTGTAAATTTAGTCGGAAAAAATTCTTAGGTTAGGCCTAGAATGATAAACCAACACAAGTATTTACATTTATTACCATAGCAACCAATTGAATAAAATAACAGATAATGTAGCTGTTTGCTCCAATATTCCCATTAACAGCTGATTTCAAAATTTGAAGCAATTATTTTTGTATTTCTAACTTTTAGGTTAGGATTTTAAAGTGTAGACCTGAGCCTTGCTCGGCCTTTTAAACATTATTACAACTGCTGTAATACAACAGCTGCTGGTTAAAATATAAGAAATAATTTAATTTGAACATTTAACATTATTTGGAATCTTAGTTTTGAGGTTATTATTAATCGTAATGAAATTACCTTCAAAATTGTCTTCAGTCCTGTGAATGTAGCACTAGCTACAGCGCTGTTTCGCCGATCAATGTCGGCTTCGTCAGGCTTGTATTAACACCTTCTATTATTAATCCTTTATTATAAATAGAACATAACATGTTTTTAGATGTTTCCATTGGGGGTTGGCGTGCGGAGCACGCAGGGGTCTCCCATAGTTTTTAATAAAAAGTACAATGTTTTTCCCTTTTTTGTACAAGCAAAAATTGTCGCGATATGGAAAGAAAATCTGAAAAATATAATGTCTCCAGTGATAATGTTGTGTGTTTTAGACAAGAACGAAGAGAAAATTTCACGAGACTTAAGTAATTAAGAGTTATTTCTTTCCTAAAAGATTAACATGTATTTAATATCATCTATAAAGCTTTGTAAGAAGGTACATTCATTGCACGTAGGTAGTTTAGTTACCGCAATATATACCCTTTAAACTAAATCGACCGAAATTCGAGGTGTTCAACTTTTGCATGCATCATTT
>JAGFPH010019846.1:0-14793 GCA_018207615.1 Philaenus spumarius
ACGTGTTTTAATAATCAGCTTGATAGGGAAACTTAAATTGATGATAACATATGTTTTAAAAAGTTCTTTTATTACATTCTAAATGAAATTATTTCAAAAATGTAAGTAAATTGTGCAAATATAGAATGATTGATCTTTCATTTAAAACGAACCGCGTGTAAAACGGTTCAGTGGAAACATTCAGTGAACTCTTCAAAGTTGTGCAAAGTTGAAATTTTACCCAATGTTAAATCTCCATAAGAAAAGTTTATTTTCCATTTTTGATCCAATTAACATAAGTATTTTCAAAATACAAATAAAACCTGCACATATAGGACCGCTAACCTTTGTTTTGGTATAACCCGCATGTAAATTGGTCCAGTAGAATGGTCAGGCTCGCTGTCAGAAGCTTTACATTTTCTCCCTATGTTAAATCTCCATAAGAAAAGTTTATTTTCCATGTTTGATCCAATTAACATAAATATTTTTAAAATACAAATAAAACCTGCACATATAGGACCGCTAACCTCTGTTTTGGTATAACCCGAATGTAAATTGGTCCAGTAGATCGGTTAGGCTCGCTGTCATTAGTTTTGAAAAAGTTTTTTAGAATATAAGATTATTTAAGACATAGCATTACTCTTGTTCTAATTTAGCGTAAACTTAATGCGTTAATTTTTATAGGCCTAATCGTTAATTGGTCTAAAAATTAGTATAGGAACCTATTTTTTTTATTTATACTTATAGACATGTTGTGTATATGTAGTATACATTTTATTAAAATCAGTAAAATATTTTAAAAGAAATTATTTAAGACAGCATTACGCTTGTTCTAGATTGGCGTAAACATAATGCATTAATTTGTATAGACCTAATCGTTAAATGATCTAAAAATTGGTATAGGAACCTAATTTTTTTATATTATACTTATAGACATGTTTTGTATATGCGGTATACATTTTATTAAAATCAGTTGAATATTTCAAAAGAAACTATAATTTTAGCAAAGAAATGTACACTTTCTGAATTGAAAATGCGTGTTCAGTAAAACCCCATTTTTTCTGAAACTATTTACCAATTTTGAATGAAATTCGATATACATATAAGCAATAGTTGTATAATCATGATATATAAAAATTAACACAATAAATTAACATTTAAATATACAAACTCACAGTTGTATACAAAACAAACCGATCAAATCCCAGTATGCAAATAACTAATTGATTCATATTCCAGTATCCAACAACCACATGTAATATATCGAGAAAATGTGTAATGGGTCTCACTTTTTCACAGAATGCGTATATATACTTTATTTATACGTGTGTTAAATTTCGTTTAATTCTGTTAAATAATTTACAAAAAAAATACATTAATTTAACCGACAAATCGCTCGCCGCTGGATGCAAATCACGCCGTATTGATGCATAGCCAACACAGTTTTACAAATAAAACAAAATAATAAAAAATTTACGTATCCAGCTCAATTTTTTACAGAATATATATAAATATATACTTTATTTATACGTGTGTTAAATTTCATTTAAATCTATAAATTAATTTACAAGAAAAAATCATTTCGCTCGCCGCAAGATCTAGGGTAAATCAAGGTTTTTTCATACAAATGACTAAGACATTTTTATAAATAAAATACAGTAATTAAATTTTATCGTATCTAGCTGAAATTTTCACAGAATGCGTATACAGGGTGTTACAAAAAGGTTGGACTGGCTACGCATATTCAGATTCTACACGCAAAAAAAAGTCGAAAATGTAGTATAACATTTTTTTAGATTTCGGCTTAGTTTAGCCGTAATCCGCCATTTTGTATTAAAAAAAAAATGATAACTCAAAAGCCCTTATTAGAGATATTTTTATGAAACTTAGTATACACTTTAACTCTATAGCTATAAACATTTTCCCAAAATATCTTTCATTAGACTCATCAAATTTCAAAATGGCGGCCATTTAAAAGTTTTAAAGTCAAATTCCATGAAAACCAGCTACTAAACAAAATTTTACTAGACACTAAATTTGAAGCCCTTTTCATTTAAAATTGAATGACACTTTAATTGTAAAAATTGGTTAATAAATATCAAAATGGCGGCCATTTATCAATTTCAAAGGAAAATTCCATTAAAACTACTGACTAGAAAAACTCCAAATTGTTCAATTTAAATTGTAAAACATAAATAAAATTTTGTTTAGTAGCTGGTTTTCATGGAATTTGACTTTGAAACTTTTAAATGGCCGCCATTTTGAAATTTGATGAGTCTGATCAAAGATATTTTGGGAAAATGTTTATAGCTATAGAGTTAAAGTTTATAATAAGTTTCATAAAAATATCTCTAAGGACTTTTGAGTTATTAATTTTTTTTTGTATACAAAATGGCGGATTAGGGCTAAACTAAACCGAAATCGAAAAATGTTATACTAAATTTTTGACTTATTTTTGCATGTAGAATATGAATCTGCATAGCCCGCTACAAAAATAACTAAAAAATTGTTAAATTAAAAAAAATATGGTTTTAGGTTAATTTTGGTTGTTGTAGACAATTACCAAGAAATTATATTTTTAGTTTTTTGTCGATAACTCAGTTATCCTTTCACCTACTGAAATTACAGAAAAAGCATTTTGTCTGTCATTAAAAAAGGAAAATATTTTGTCTCTTGTACATCTTTTGTAAACTTAACGGTTTTCAAGATATTCTACGTTAACAATTTGTAACGGCCGCCATTTTGAAAATTATAAAAATAAATTCTTTGTGTTTGGTACACTTGTTAATCGTTGCATATAAAATGCTTATTCCAAATTTGAACTCGATATCTTATCTATTTCCAGAGTTACAATGAGTTTTTGTAAAAAAACAAAATGGCGGATTACGGCTAAACTAAGCCGAAATCGAAAAAATGTTATACTACATTTTCGACTTATTTTTGCATGTAGAATCTGAATATGCATAGCCAGCCCAACCTTTTTGTAACACCCTGTTTATACTTCATTTATACTTGTGTTAAACTTCATATAAATTTATTAAATTATTTACAAGAAAAATACATTTAACCGACAACACGCTGGCCGCTAAATGTCTAATTAAGGTTTATTCATACATGGCTAATTAATAGGCCTAGAGTTGTACAAATAAAATAATTACATTTTTTATCGTATCTAGTTGAAAGATGCGTATCAACGCAAGGAGGTCACCATTGGGATCTCGGAAAGTATTAATTTTACAGCAAACTTTAAATGAGGAAACTTCCTTGTTTTTTGATAAATTAAAAAAAATGTAGGGCCTCATTAAAATATTTGTAACTGTAAGCTTTTTTCCAATATGGTGGTCAACTTTGAAATTTCTCATAGAAGCCAATATTTTATGACGGATTTATTCTTGGTGTTTTTTTATCAACTTAATTTTAGCCACTAGGAGAGCTAAAACTTTCAGAAACTCTTATTTGAACAATTATTAAAGAGGCATGTACAGTAAGTATTACCATTTGCAAACAATAAAATTTAACTCAAAGTGCAATATTTCTTACAGTGGAATGTTAAAAAGCTGTTGCAATTTCACAAATACTTTATTTTATACAAAAAAAACTTACTTATATTACTGTTAAAAGTTGATAAATAGCTTACATGAAAACTGTACTATTTTTACAGATTTCTGCTCCTAAATCGTAAAGCCTACATAGTATTGTAAGAAACTTCTTTGTATGGTGGCAACAAAATTTTTTGGGACACAAAAAGGCAGTAAAGATGACCTAATTAATTATGACTTAAAGCAGGTTTTCAAAGTGTCCTCCATCTTCATAAATTCATGAAAGCGCTCTCATGTGCAAGTCATTTACGGCTCGTGCTAACGTGTTAAACAAAATGTCCATCACTTTGTGGAACATTTCTTCCACCGAAGCATACTTACCTATCGGTGTACAGTTCGTCCTTCAAGTGTTCCCAGAGAAAGAAATATAATGGGGTTTGGTCCGGGGACCTGGCTGGCCGAGCTACATTTCCGTTTATGACTATCACTTTATCTGGGAAGTCACTATTCAGAAAGTCGGCGGCTGCGTAAGCGATGTGTTCCGGAGCTCCGTCTTGCTGGAACATAAGTTGCAGTCTCATATTCAGCGGCAAACAAAACTTCCTCTAATAACTGAATTTAAGCTGGCTGTTGTAAGAGTCGCATGGTACAAATGGACAGCCGAGACACGATTACCCTATATAGCGCACCAGCAGTTTATAGGAAATCTAACTTGATGATGAAGCTCTCTTACAACCAGAAGGTTTTCTGTTGACCAGTAATGGTTGTTCTTATGGTTAAACTTGCCATTATTCAAAAAATTGGTCTCATTTGTCCAAATAATAATTTAAGAAACTAGGGTTGTTAGTAAACTCTTCAGCCAGCCACGCGCAAAACGTACGCCTCTTTCCTTCATCTCCAGGCATTAAACCTTGAACGAGCGTAAACTTGTAAGGGTGGTGTTTGTGCTTACGAAGTACATTTTACATTGTTCCGAATGACAAATGGTACAGACGTGCTACTTTTCTGATTGAGGCCTTGGGGTGCACCACAAAATATGCTAAGATATCTGCCTCGACATCTTCGGTCAAAACTCATGGTCTTTTGTTAACAAAAGACCCATTCAATCTTAGATTTCCAACCAGTCTTGTGAACATCTTACGGTTAGGTGCTGCCCCTATCCGGGTATCTTTCAGCATAGCGGTTTGCTGCCAAGAAAGTGTTCTTTCCACATATAAAACAAACTTCCAACTTGTCCACTTTTTCATTAGTAAACTCCATATTTACAACATACAAAAAAGCGAAACAAAGAGCAGGCTTCCATAACTCATTTTTTCAAAGAAACAACTACACAAAAATATTTTAAGTAAACATAAACTACAATGAAACAAAAATAATATTAATTTGTTATTCAAAACTACATCAAACGCTGGTTAATATACTAATGCCGGTAACAAAGCAATTACTAGGAAACGAGGTAAACACAAAAGTGAAAATTTGCAACAATGAACCAGCTGGTTGCCTAGCAATACAATCATGTGTTACTGTTTTATACTGTAGCGAGCTGTACTTGCACTTACACAATATACAGTGGTTGCGTTAGCGATTTTTAAAATAATTTAAGTGTGTTTTTTGTATAAAATAAAGTATTTGTGAAATTGTAACAGCTTTTTAACATTCCGTTGTATAAAATATTGAACTTTGAGTTAAATTGTATTGTTTGCAAATGGTAAAACATGCCTCTTTAATAAAATTGTTAACATAAGAAATTTCAAAGTTGGTCGCCATATTGGAAAATGGCAGACTTTTACAAATATTTTAACTACGAATTTTGTAATTTCTCAAAAAACAAGGAAATATTACCTATTTAAAGTTTGCTGTAAAATTAATACTTTCTGATATCTCAATGGTAGTGTGTTAATTTCAAATAATAATCGTTGACTAGTAGTTCTGTAAACAGTAGACCTCGCTCGTTGAAATAACAAATGTGGTTTTGAGCTTATGTTAAAAATAGTGTGCAAGTAAGGAAGTAAGCACAAGGTTTAGCCAGTGAAACATTATTTACAATTCCCGCGATTCCTGGATGTCTAGTTCTCGTTTTTATTTCTTTTCTTGAGCTTTAACGGCCAAAGATTTTCTTTTACAGGCATTGTGTTTTATTTAGGTTAATAATGCGTAAGATAGCTAAAAATATCGCGTTATAGAGGGACAACATACAATTAAATATTTACATACACGGTGTCCTACAATCATTTTTTGTATGATATTTATCGCCGCGAGGTTTCATTTGTTTCATCTCATTTTGTAATTCAAGTAAAGCTAAGTCAAATACTTTTATGAAATTTACAATGATAATTTACAGGTATACAGTTCAATTCTTTGATTTATCGTCTACACTTTCTTATAATAATATGTAATTTTTGGGCAAATGATATATTCCTAAATTACTATTCAAAACAGGCCTAGTTTTGTTAGCAGTCTTGTAGTAGGAACATAAAAACTTATGTTTTCAAAATAAGAAATTTGAAATTGATAAATAATATTTGTATACAATTCTATTTAGAACTAAATTACGAAACTGTTTTACATTCATGAAAAAAATTACAATAATTTTTACTACTTTTTATGAAGGCCTAAAGTTAAACATTTTCCTTTCATTACTGAACGTGATTGTTTCTTGAGCTAATTAATAACTTTCTTAATTTTACTTCAATATTTTTTTTACTGGCATATATGAATTCTTTAAACCTTTATCTACACAAAAGCTATGGAACACTTTTGAATTGGTTTAGAATAAACGTATAAAAACATGGTTTAAATGCAAAAACTTGGACGATTTTTAACAAATTCGAAGTTTATGGCCATTTTGTGAGCTTACCGTTAGAGATACGGAAAAAAATCAAGAATACAATTTTGTTTAACATTTTCTTTTCTTTTAGATAAAATGTTATTAGTTTTTAAATTCGACTTACGGTTAAGCCACAAACTGGCTTTGGGAAAAAGCTTACACTGAGAGAAACGTTCCGGCCGCCATTTTTATTTTATTTAAGGGGTTAAAAATGAAAAAGAGAAAAAACCCGTATATATACATGGCTCGGCCTAGGAATAAGGAACATTCACGCAAAAAATCTTCAAAATCGGTCAAGGCGTTTGGCCGTAATCGTGAGACAGACACACAGACGAAATGCCGAACGGTCGAGTTAAAACGGAGACCTCACTTACGCTCGGTCAATTAAATTACAAGAATAATGTATTTAACCGATACCACACATAACCGAAGGACTGTTATTTCCATTTTTACCAATAAAATTATTAAATTTAATAGCGGAAGTCTCATTTGTTCACAGAATGTGTATACATCAGGCTGTCTTTTTTAAATGGTCTACCATTGGTATTTTGTAAATTAATATCTATCAACAAATTGTAAATGGGCAACCTGTCCTTGTTTTTTGAGAAACGAAAAATATGTAGTTAAAATATTTGTATAATGGCCACCATTTTTCAAGGCAATCAACTTTCGAATTTCTTATGGAACACCTTGTATTTATTGATAATTTTTGATTCTACAAGTTATTTTAAGACTTTTTTGTCCTTTGTGTTTTTTGATACGACTAACAGTTTAAAAGTTAATAGGGTATAAACTTTTAAAAACGCTGTAACTGAGCTGTTTCCTATTTAAAGTTAGCTGTCAAATTTATAGTTTACAAGATTTTTTATTATTTGTATAAGCTACATTTGTATTCTTTTGTATTTTTTCGTAAACCCAACCGTTTATGAGATACAGCCTCTCAAAGATTTTTTATTTAATATGATTTTTTTAAGTGGGCCACCATTGGCATTCCAAAATAGGAGTTTCCATTCGAAAACAATAAGTTGGCCGAAGTATAATTAGAAAGTATTATTAGAAAAATTAGCCGAAGAATATTTGCTAAGACGTTTGATTCAGTCCGGCAGAAGAACATTTTTTGAAATCTTAGATGAACAAGGTGTAAGTAAAAACAAAATTCAAGTATTAAAGCATTGGGTACACCAATAGAATAGCTCTTGTTTTCTTGGAGAAGCCAGGAAAATATTTCCTTGTGACGAAAGGCGTTAAGCAGGCGGGGGGGGGGGGTGATCCACTCTCACCTGATCATTTTAATGCGATACTAGAAAAATATTTCAGTAAAATAGACTGGCATAATTCAGGAATTAAAATGAATAGAATATCTAATATTAGATTTGAACAAGAAATCGTTCTTTTTGCAAAATTACCCACACATAACTGGATAATATGTTAGAGGACTTGAACCGAGAGGGTAGCCGAGCTGGACTAGTGATAAAAAAAGAAAAAACGGTACTCCAAAGCAACGGAAAACAAGAAGATCTATTCCTAATAAAATAAAGGTAATGTGGGTAGCAGAAGCAACATATCTGAAACCAATAATTTCTTTTCATAATGGTTGAAGTAAGGAAATTAATAGAAACATTACTTTGGCTTGGAAGAAGTACTGGTCTATGAAATTCATTTTTAAAAGCAACACGGGGCAAGGCCTTAGACTCTAGCAGTCTAACATTTAAAATACATTTAAAATTCATTGTGTGACGTATGGAACACAAACGTGGTCTCAACAAAATATCTCAAACCATTTTTGAGATATCCACGATTGAAAATTTAAAAAACGACTAAAAAATTATGCCATTTTTGGCGATAATGCTGAATTTGCTTCAAAAAAAGTACAAGGTTCCGGCAGATCGTTTATATTTTACGAACTGTTTGACGGATTTTTAAAAGTTAAACAAATTTGAATTCACAATGAAGTTGTCAACAATATACCATAATTTCATATCTTCTTATATTCTAAAAAACTTTTTCAAATCTAATGACAGCGAGCCTGACCGTTCTACTGGACCGATTTACATGCGGGTTGTACCAAAACAAAGGTTAGAGTATGTGCAGGTTTTATTTGTATTTTGAAAATATTTATGTTAATTGGATCAAACATGGAAAATAAACTTTTCTTATGGAGATTTAACATGGGGTAAAATTTCAACTTTGCACTTCTTTGAAGAGTTCACTGAAGGTTTCCACTGAACCGTTTTACACGCGGTTTGTTTTAAATGAAAGATCAATCATTCTATATTTGCACAATTTACTTACATTTTTGAAATAATTTAATTTAGAATGTAATAAAAGAACTTTTTAAAACGGATTTTATCATCAATTTAAGTTTTCCTATCAAGCTGATTATTAAAACACGTGATTGTGCATCTAAGAACAAACAATTGCAGCAAAAGGAATCAGCTGGCTTAGAGAAAATCATTAGTGGCCAGTATTTTTCAAGGAAAAAATTCACAGGATCAAGTTGAACGTTAAACACATAGTCCCTAACAGCTGTAATACCAATAAATAAGCAACATTATGAAAAACTAAAAAACAACAATTGAAAGATGAAACTTATATCATTCAAAGACGTGCACAAAAACATAAATCATGTGTGTATGTTGCCATTAAGACAGGTAAAATAAATTAAACATAATTTTAGGTTAGGCCTAGACTGAAGAAACAACTTCTTGAATGTTTTTACATTCATTGCCATAGCAACCAATTGATTAAAATCAATATATATAGAATTCAATGTATGTCTGTATGTTTGTCCTTTATGCGTTACCAAACCGTCCATCCGATTGCTTTGAAATTTTGCATAGTAACACAGGTTAACTCTGGGAAGGTTTTAGGCCATTTACCAAAGTCCTAGGACACTAGGGCTACGCCCCAGTGGCTCTCAAAGTTTCAATGTTAATCTTATGGAAGGTCAATCTTAAGGAAGAAGAAGAAATATTTCTTTTGATTTTATCAGAAACAGCTGTTTGTATGAAAAGCTTAAAACAGCTGATTTTGATCAACAGCTGATTTTGATCAACAACTGATTTGGATCAAAAACTGAATATAAATTTAGGTTGGGTAAATCAAGCAATGAGCAGAATCCCATTATAATTTACATCGGCCCTCAGGGATACGAATTACAGTCTTTTAAAGTTTCAAATTAAGCAATAGCAAAGCATTGCCGGGTCAGCTAGTAATAGATAAAACAGTTGATTCGGATGTCCAGCTTTTAGTACAAAATAATATTTAAAGTTAGGCCTAGGCTCAACCAACACATGTTTCAACACACACAAACCAATAAAAACTTGCTTTAAGGGATTTAAAAATAAACGGTACCAGGAACTGGCACATACTTTCTCACAAACATATTTAAATTATTAAACAGATTCACTTTGACTTGTAGGGTGGGGTAGGAGAGGTGATTTTTTATTAAAGTTGGAGATTAACTAATAAATATTATTATTATTATCTAGAGAGAAAACTATTCGATCGATTTCGAACAAATATGCACCAAACACGTCAATTAGGTCTTTATAGATGCACGAAAAAAGATTTTGAAAAATTTTGAAAAACAACCCCCTTTATGGCCAACCACCCCTAAATCAGTTATTATTATTATTATTAGCTAAACGAGAATTTTTAGAAAGATGCGGTTTTTTGCATATGGTAGGGCACATTAAAGGCTACAAATAAGCAAAATTTTATCAAAATCGTTAGAGCCGTTTTTTTATAAAAAAATTATAACTGGTTTTTTGGGGGTTTTTTGGCCAAAAAGGGGGTTGTTTTTCAAAATTGTTCAAAACCCTTTTTCGTGCATCTATACAGGTCTACTTGACATGTCTGGTGCAAATTTGGTTGAAATCGATTAAATAGTTTTCTCTATAGCTTTGTATACATACAGACATACAGACAGACATACAGACATACATACAGACAGACAGACATTTTGTAAAAACCACTTTTTTGGACTCAGAGGGTCCCAAAACAGATATTTCCACAAAAATCTCAACATCGATTTTTTTGCGATCACTATACTTTCTCTATACCATAGTATAGTGAGAAAGTAATAAGAAAAAACTATGTTACACCTTAATTAAAAATAAATAAGACATATTATAGTAGGCCTAATTATTGATAATATACGGTAATTGATGGTAACTTTTTGGTAAGGGTTTTGATTAAATGTAGGCCTACACCTGAGCCTTACTGGTTCTTTTAACTTGTATTATAACTGCTATTATAAAATATTCGAAATAATTTGATTTATACATTTAACATTATTTATCATCTTAGTTTTGAGGTTATTATTAATCCTAAACCTCTATTATAAATAAAACATAACATATCATTTTAGAAGGCTCCATCGGGGGTTGGCGTACGGAGCACGCAGGGGTCTCCCCTAGTTTATTTATCCATTTTTGGATTTGTAGTTAACGTTAAAAAAAATATAATTTCGATTTGATTGTTTGTGTAAAACATCATTATTGCTAATAACTCGAGTATTAATGTTACGATGGTTCTGAATTTTTAATATGTACTTTATACTGTCATATGCGACGATTGTATAAATTATGAACTTGATCTTTTAGATAATTATAACTTGGGTTTTGAAAAAAGTGTATTGGAAAGCTCAAAAACGTTACGTTATGTTAGATAATAAACGCTTGTATCTTAAGAACTGGTAGTTGAATCTTAAATGTTAAAACGTATTTCAAATTAAGACAAAATTCTCTATAAAGTACCAGATTTTGATTAATTCGTATGAAAATTTACTTCATCAATATACTTCAATTATATCGTAAATATTAATCTGAAAATAGTTCTTCGGTGGACGGTTGTTTCAAAAATCCTTAATTTTTTATTCAATCTCGTTAATATTTTACAAAGTCGCCGTATATTACTATATAAACAACGTATTAAAATTTTAAAACTATCGGATCATACCTACTTCAGTTTTTTTTTTTAACACATACAGATTTTGTATAGGAATTTGATTCAAAATTGTTACAAGGTTTTAGTAAAATTCTTATATCTTACGAACCGTTGAACAGATTTTAAATATTAAAATAGATTTGGATTCTTAATAAAATGGTCAATAATAAAATATAATTTCATATTTGTATAATCTTTTTTGAAGTTGTAGTCACTCTTTTAAAATAAAAAAAAATCGATTTGACTAGTTGTAAGATTACTCACTTTCATGTGTTAATAACTCGTGTACGAATTATCTGATCGTTTTGAAATTGTAATAAGTTATTCATATAGTAATATATGACAACTATGTACAATTTTAACGATAATTAATAAAATTAAAGGATTTTTGAAACAACCGTCCACAGAAGAACTATTTTCAGATTAATATTTACGATATAACGTGCATTAACCAAGTAAATTTGCATACGAATTAATAAAATTCTGATACTCTATAGAGAATTTCGTCCTGAATTTAAAAACGTTTTAATATTTAAGATCCGAAAAACGCTTCGCACTATACAAAAGATTTTCCAACAAGATGTAACGATTATCGCTCTAATTTACTATAAACTTTATGCGTAACTTTGTATAGCCATAATCGTTAAATGGTCTAACAATTTTATTGTTCTAGTAACCTCATTTTTTACATTATACTTATAGATATATGTTATCTATATTTATTTAGTATACATTTTATTAAAATCATTTAATTATTTTAAAAGGAATTCTGTTTTTACTGAAGACAGAGAATTACTCTTGCTCTAATTTAATATGTATAACTTTTTATAGGCCTTATCGTTAAATGGTTAAACAAGTGTTTATGTTATTTTATGTTATACCTATAAACATGTTGTGTATTTGTAGTATGCATTTTATTAAAATCAGTTGAATATTTTAAAAGAAATTTTATTTTTACCCAAGAAATGTACACTTTCAGTTATTGAAAACGCGTGTTTAGTAAAACCTTATTTTCTCTAAAACTATTTACCAATTTTTAATGAAATTTTATGTACTTATAAACAATGTATGTATTAATATGGTATATCAAAATTAACACAATACTTTAATATTTAAATATGCAAACTAACAGTTGTATACAAAACAAACCTATCAAAACCCAGTATGCAATAACTAATTCATTCAAATCCCAGTATTCGACAACCGCATTTAACATCCTGATAAAATGTGTAATGGGTCAAATTTTTTCACCGAATGTACTTCATTTATACGTGTATTATATTTCATTTAGATCTATTAACTAATTTACAAGAAAAATACATTTAACCGACTACACGCTAGCACTAATATAAATGTAAATAAATATGGTTTATTCATATATGGATAATAGAGTTTTACAAATAAATACAATAATGACATTTTATCGTATCTAGCTGAATTTTTCACAGAATGTGCATACATATTTTATTTATACGTGTGGTAAGTTTAATTTAAATATATTAATTAAATGGATTTTACCGACACCACTCATAACAAAACATAACCGAAGGACAGTTTTACAGTTATACAGTTTTACAAATAAAATAATTAAATTTGATCGTAGAAGTCTCATTTTTTCACAAAATGCGTATTATTATATGCCTTATTTATACGTGTGTTAATTTTCAATTAAATTACAAGAAAAATGTATCCAACCGACACCACCATAACCAAAAATAAATAATAAATAATATGGAATGTAAAAAACCAAAAGAATTGCAAAATGTAAATTGTTGGAAAAGGTTACAGTTACATACAAAATAACATAACATCACATTAAATGAAATACTTTATATTTAGGAAAATAAAAAAAGTTATATAACTTCTTTTACAGTAAAATATTACAGTGGTTATTTTTGCTTTTTAATTTAACAATACTTTACTTTTAGTGATATCTAATAGTGAGTATCAAGTCAGACGTATTACTACTTTTCTTGAAATGTTAATTTGGGTGAGCTAAACTTTTCGGATAGCCTAATAACTCATGGATTAACAGATCCTAGATGTGAATATCCCTTTGATTTGCTAGTACTACTTTTGAGTTAATGTTTGTTGGTGAAGGGGTTTTCTTTGTTTCCTTTGCTGTTTTTCAGGCATTGTTGAAGAAATTGTCATCACTGGGCTCCTCCTGATTGGCTCGTACAAACCTTTTATTTTGTCAACAATTCTTTGCGTCTTAAAATTTTTTAACAGAATTTTCCCATTTTCTTGTAAGTTAAATAGGAATTTTGATATTTCTTCTGTGATAATAACTCCACTCACTATGTTTCTCAACTCTAAAGGGTTGTCTTGTTCATTTATAAATTTAATAATAAGTTGCATTTTCATCTCTTTCCACCCTTGTATTCTCCATTCTTTATGTCGCAATGTCACATGCCCTAATATCTGCAGTTCGACCTTGCTCATTTTTATCCTCGTTTTTCTTGGAGTTGTTGTGTATTTGTACCACAAATTTGGATCAAAGCACCTCATTGAACTACAGTCAACTCTAGGATTCTCATCCAGTTACAATGATACCTTCGTTCATGCAGGGGCGGCTCCAGGACAGTTTCTCGGGGGGGGGGGGGGGCTGGGAGGGGAGAGTTTGGTTGGAACTTTTAGCCACCCCCCCAAAAAAAAGTTTTTATTAACACTTTGTTATGGATTTGAATAATTTCATGATTAAAGAATTTTGTTTTACATATTACTGTAACATAAATGTACTTCAACTTTGTTATGATTGTACGTTTAGTTCAGCCTAATATGTTATCTATCGTTCGAAATATAGAATGCTAGAAAGTATTTTAACAGATCAATTACTTACTCTATGGTCTGGGTAGTTATGAAACTATTTCAATCCACACAAACAAGAAATAATATCACTTTCAGAATAAACGTTCAATGTTTTATTTATGCCACAAATAATGTTTTCATCTTAATAACGAAATAAGTTTCAACATTTTATTAATAAACTAAAACAATTTAAGTAACTGTGTAAGCCTAAAAAATAACATAAAAAATACATTCATAGGCATAAAAAAATTAGATTCATAAACATACAAAATAAAATTATATCAATAAACATAAAAACTAACCTTAAAAAACTAAGATTCAGTTATACAAGCTTATAAATAAAATTATTGATTTGGTTGAATTGAAAATTAAATATGAAAATGAATAATGATATGTATTGATAATGGAGAATTAAGAGTTAGTAGGGGGTGGGGTGGGTACCGTTATGAGAGCACTGACTTTGACGGAAGACAGCGCACCAATAACATAAAATTATCAACTGTAGCCTACCCTTCAAACAACTCAGCTCAAATACAAAACCTTTGTCTCAAGTAACTCAAGTTAATATGTTTTGTAGTTTTTGAGAAATAGTGATGAATAGTGAGTCAGTGGCAGAGTGGCATTTATCTATATTTCTAATGCTTTTTACGTTTTAATAACCTTAAACGCAAAATATTTTAAAATCCC
>JAGFPH010019847.1:0-13591 GCA_018207615.1 Philaenus spumarius
GGGGCGGTTGTGAAATTCACCAAAGGTCTGATGGGTATGTTTTCCTTATGAATTTTTGGGAGGCCTGAAAACGATGGGGCGCGCGGGTTTATGGGTTTTAAACTTGCTCGTGTGGATGTGTCGAATAAGGTTGTACATTGATTTAAAACCGTATTCAGCTGTTTGTTGTAGGTTTTAGTAGGGTCCGTTTTCAATTTATGAATGTTATTATTGTTTATGAAATCCTTTACTTTAGAATTTAAATGAAATCCAACTTCAAATCCAATAGGCTTTATGATACTGCAATAAGCATTGACAATAAGATTACTTGAATCAACAGTTCAGTAGTTGGTCAACCTTCCAACGGTGCGCACCGATTCCTCGCTTTATATATGTTTTTGTTAAATGACATGTGTGTTTGTGTTTGTGAAATGTTTTTAATGTAATATATGACGACCTGATCTTCAGAGAAGCCAGACGATGGAACATAGATTCCGAAACGCGTTGCCATAATATATAAAGGAAGTCACACGACGGAAATACGAAGGTAAATATAATAATTTTTACTAAAAACATAGTATATAAACTTTATTTATAGTAGTATTCAATGGATTTTTTCGGAGATGTATTGGCGCCATATTTTGCTGCCATGGGGGATATACATAATTACTCATTATTTTTGTTAAACATTATAAACTCATACAAAATATATAAAGCATTTTATCTGCGTACCGCTCTTCTCAATTTATTTATTGAGAGAATGGTTTGTTTCCATGGACTGGGAAGTGGAATTATAGTTTTAGTTTCAGCTCTAAGTATTACTTGCTTGGTTTAAGTGTCATAATAGATTGATATTTCAAGTATGCAATCCCACATGTGTGATTTGAACGTTTTAATAGAAGAAGCTTTTTTTTCTGTATATGTTAGTTTTGGTATATGAATTTTCAGTTATATAATTGGAGGATACATTTGATTTGTTGGAAAAAATTTTCCTGCTGTGAATTAATTAAAATTCTAATTCACCTAATGAACTTGTATTGGTTGAGATGTATATATAAGTTGCAAATGTATACCATACAGAGTGTCCCTGAACTCTCTGGACCCCTTTTGTGGATATTATGTTTCTGGGATCCAGACAAACATATTTTACAATATAAACATGGGTTTACGGTGCTTATTTTTTGCGTCTGTTTGTGTTTTTTGCAAAATACTTATTTTTTTTGGAAGCAGAAAAGATATTGAGCTCAAACTTTGTATACCTATTTTACAAAAAAATGAAATGTTACAAAACACTTTAGAAACAAAAAATGTTAACTTTATTAATGAAAAACATAATGGTTTTTCTATTTTGTATGTAGCTCAAAGGATAACAGAGAAAGCGAAAAAAGGAAAAATGTATTTCTTGGTACTTGTCAACAATACCCAGAATTCAATCAGTTTGAGTACAATTATCCGCCAATCCTAGCTTAACCCTTTTATTTGAGTTCGTCGACGCGTTTCGGAGTTCCTCCATTCTCGATACCTACTCACGAAGTACAGTTCAGTGAGTTTAGGGTATAATTTCTTAAGTAGAATGTAAATTTCTATTTTACATGATAAGATAAATCTATTTTCATTATTCATACATCGTATATTTAAACATTTTATTAAAGTAAGATAATACTATACTATTAAATTAAATGTATATATATTATTTAATAAAAAATGTTGTAATGCATTAAAACACTTTGAATAATAAAGTTGGATTTTGTTAAGTTTTTTGTAAACAAATTTTGTAACCTTGAATAACAATACACAACCTTACTTTAACAAATATTAACTACGATATTAGATTTGTTATGTTGTTTCGTACTTAGAAATGTATTTAAATAATAACTACCCGTTGTAATTAACTTACATAGCAACTAATTTAAGCGTGACGCATAATTTATATCTTTTTTTTAAAACGTTTTACTTTATTAGTTTTATTAACACATGGAAAAATCCAAAGCCACAAGTTGATAAAAATTCATAATACAACTAAACGGAAAATGGAAACAAAAATGTATGATTTATTCCATATTTTCCTTTCGAACTACTGAATTTAAATAGATTTTAGCATACCTCGTCAAAGTAATTCAAGTTTTCCTTTCTTCTTATTTGTTGCTATATCTGTTTCACTTCAACCGAAACATTAACCGGAATATCACACTTAGGATAGGCTCATATTGGGACGCGTTTGAGATGACATGACGCGAGCTGCATGATACGATCACGCCACAAGCGTCGCGTTGGGGAACACATATTATTACAACGCAGTTGCTCCCAACTTTCGACAAGTAGACAAGTGTATTTTACTTAATTTAGTTATAATGTTTAAAATGAATGTTTCACGGACAAATCAACGTTTATTAGATCTAACCTAAATTAAAATGACCAGAATTACCAAATGCTGTTTTTACTAACTACTTCCAGAAGAACCGAAACCAATTCACAGAAGTGCATAGGATGATACATATTATGTTGTTATAATTACCTTGTATTAGCTGTCTTCAGCCCGTAATTGTATAATATAGCTACAGCGCTGTTTCGCCGAACACTGTCGGCTTCGTCAGGCTTGTACTAACACATACACGAACACATAGCACTAACACACACAAAATCGGAGTAAAACTCGTCGCAAAATTTTAATAAAAATATTTGTGGTAAAAATAGCGGAAATAGTAGCCAACTTAAATTTTGTTTACCAAACTATTTGGGACTCTTTTACCAATGAGTATCTTTTTTGTCAAATCACGCATTTAGAAGTGTCAGACACTTAAAGTCTCGCACATGTGATCGTGAAGCATTTTTAGGAGTAGATTTTCCTTACTTCGTGTTTTTTTACTTGAACGCCAATTTAACTTTTAGCGCAAAATATTAAAAGAAATTTGTACAAGTCATTAGTTAGAACAAATATGGCAGACGATTCTACATTCTTAGTTTTCTCTTAGATAAATAGTTTAGGAGATTCCATTGGTCTTACGATAAACAAGATGAAGAAACAAAAAAATAATATGTAGTGGTCCAAGATTTGTATAATTAATCCAACTTTGATAAACTATCATCAAACTCTATCAATAAAACAGCCAGTATATGCAAACATTACCTTCAAGTACTAATGTACATTTTTATACTGTAATCCAAGAATAAACTGTTTAGAATTATTAAAACCCGAAGTCGTGTTTACTAAATACATAAATAGTATTTCCGTGTTAAAGGCAACAAAAGAGATACAATCTAAAGTAGTATTTTTTATTTAGCTATAACGTAGCAATATCTTTAGCAAGAGGATTAAATTAAAGCTATTAAATGATGTTTTTAGATGTAACGATAAAAGTTAAATTTTACGTGTCTTATTTTGCTCTTCTTCCAACAAAAATGGAAGTAACTAAAAGGAGCATGTGTTTTGAGACCTTTTTAATGAGAAGCAAGCAAACGTTTCTAACGCAGATGCAAATTTAACGCTTAATAATTAGACACTGTTAGACCAAACAACGGCAGTATTATGCAAATGTTATTTGTAGGACAAACATTGTTCTTAACATTAAAACAAATAATTTCCGTCGTTTTTATTTGTAAATAGTTTAGTAATTTGGAGATACTGATAAAACAAAGTTATTTGTAGCTTAGTATAAATAACCCTGGCAATGTAACTATAAAATATTAAACAATAAATAATAATAACCATAAGGAGAATAATAAGGTCTTTGGTGTTATGTACAATAATCACAAAATCATAACTAATTTGGTCTAGGAGCTTAGGAGCTGATCACCTAACTAATAAATCTAGTTCTTCTAGCTGAATATGTTATGTCTCAAATTGGTTTAGATAGAAAACAAGAACAAACAAATACGATTTGAATAGACAAAACGTATCAACTCCTATAAAAGGGAGTGTACATCCGTACGAAATACATACGTACGTGAATAACATATAATATAACAGATGATTTCATCCATCATCTGCAATTCGTAAACAAACCCAGTGTAGATTATAGTTTGGGGTTATGTTTACAACTTCAAATGTTATAATTTCTTGTGAAGTTATTTTTTTTTTAAATATGAGTTATTGAACTAAATCAAGCTATAATATACGTTATAATATTTGTTTTGAGGCTATAAACTGTATATAAATACAACCTTTTATCATCAATATATTTGTTCTTACAAATTTAAAGAAGAGATGCTTATTCATTTAGATTTTTAATCATTCGTAAATGTTCGTATAACATGCAAACATTTTCGATTATTAATTTCTTCACTATAATATTAATAACGTCTAAATCATTTGATCTATAAATATGAAATAAAAAGCAATTAAAAGATAGTATTTTTATCTTTCTTTAAATATATAATAACGTATGTAAATAAAAATGTTTAACAAATAGGTCTACACAACAGTTTTATAATCCTTATTATTGTACACATTTACCGATTTAAAAATCCCCGACAGCATAGTTAGTCGGCCTTAATGTTGTTTTTAAAAACTTTGTTTTTTAAATGATGTGTTTCTGATGTGTATCCAATTAATCAGCCTGTGATTTTTTGGGGCTTACTAGAACAAAATTAGATAATAAAGCCCAAATTGGTGTCGTATATCTATGTCTGTTTTTTTTGACAGAAAATATTAATAAAAAATACTATTTATGTAGAAATGTTATGTATACAAAGGTAGGCCTACTTAACAATAAACTAATTAGTTTGTTACATCGGTTTCCATACGTTTGTATTCATTTTTCATAGTTTAACGTTTAATTCTTTTAAGTGTCAAAAACAACTGTTTAATATATCTTAAAGATCTTTTATCTGGTTTTATGTTTTTTCCCTTATAACTAGCGCATAGTTTCAAGTGTAGGCCTATCTGAAAAAACGGTAAAACTTTTTATAAATACGATGATATTGTAGTAACTTTAGACACAGATTAAATGCTTTACATCTTCCTAATCTTTAATACAAATGATCAATAACTTTAATTATAATTTGTAACTAATGTATTAAAATGTCACTTTAATTAATATACAAAATATTGAGTTTTACTAAGGTAATTTGATTTCATCCTACTTTTACGAAAACTTTCAGAAACAAAGTAAACCAAGTCCTGCACTTTTCACTAATAATGTTCCAACAGTCTACAGGATTACACTTCGTAAATATTTACACATGTTAAGTCTAAGTTAGACTTGTATTAACAATAGTAATTTATGAAAATAGATATTTAAGAAGTTTGAAATTTACTATTGTGTTTTAAATTTAGAGGCCTTTTTCTCAATTTTCACTCCAGTGGACTTGGTCCACTATAACACTGAGCTCTAAATATATAAGTAAACTGAAAATTAAATTAAATCTTTAATAATTGTGCAATTGACAAATGTATGAATTGAGTAAATACTATAGGGATATAAACATAGGGATCAATTAATATAACTCCCACCAAATAACTGTTTTAGTTTTAAACAATGTTAATAATAACTAATAAAATCAGTCTGAATACAAATTAGAAAATTTGTTCATACTACGTAAAGACAGTTTCAGACTAGTTTGTAGATTACTAAAATTCCAGAACAACATTTTTCTAAATATACATTTTCGTAGGTGACATACCGAATAAATATGTTTATTTTTCACCATGCAATATGATAACCGCTTACGAATTTCGCCTTAGAAACATAAAACCAACTTTCAAAGTAAATTGATTTCTTGTTTTTAGTTTACTTTTCTTGTCTTTTTTGTCTGTTTTAAATAATAGTTATGCGGTTAAACAACTTTGTTATGAATTTCTACTGTTAATAATAAGCCATAATATAGAAGTCCAAATAAATATAAATAACACAAATTATCTAAAGTTTAGTAATAATGTCAATAATCATTAACAAAACGGATTTAGAATTTATTTAGTTCAGGATGATTTTACTTCACTTTTGACTAAGTAAAATTCAGATTTTCACATAAATATTATTAAACTATGTAAATAATACCACCATTCAAATAAAAAAAAAAAAAAAATTCAAGTAAAGAAATATAAATAAAGTAATGTAAATTATATGTAGCATTTGATAGCAAAATTATTTTAAAAGACATACTTATACATAGATTTTTTATTTACCAGAAATTATTAGTTTATAGTATGGTCCTTAAAATTAAATGTTTAAGTTACTTTTGGTTTAATTAATCTTACTTTCTGGTCATAATAATCTCCCATTTAAAACCAGATAAATTCTTATTTACTTATTACTTTTGTATTAAATATAAACAAATCAGTTTTTACCTCAAATTAATCTTACATTTAAATAGTTTGAAAAAAGGCGCTTGTTATTTCAACTAAACGATATAATAAATCATTTACTAAAACTGATGAGTTTCAATAAAATTGAGAATGCATGCATGTTTCAACGTAATAACGGATTGATAACCTTTAAATGCCAACCATTTTGAAAAACTACACCTTTAATGTAACATAGATGTCACGACCATGACTTTACATAAAAAAAACATATGCATTCATTTGTTATTTAAATTTAGACATGATTTTACATCGAGTTGGAAACTTACTACGGTAATTCCGTTAGATTTTATATTATCTATTATACAAACCCTAATTGTTTATATGAGTGTTTGTAAATTTATATGTACTATCATGGTATCACATTTATTTGAAACATAACAATAATAAATATGACTAGATAACTACAACGATTTTATTTTAAATTTACTTTCCTCTAAGCCTTATATCAAAATGTATCAACGTCTCCGTACAGATTCTATGTTTTTATATTCGATTGTAATATAGTAGCATATTAACTTTTCTTTATGCAACTTATACATTTTGAAAAAAAAATGGTTTTCCTAATAAAAAAAAAAACAAAAAATATATATATTACTATGTTGTACATTAATATTTATATTTTTTAATGAAACACATTTATTTTAAGTTTCATATAATCCTAATTATACAATCAAATGCCTGCATGTAAAAAATAGACCTTATGTAAATTACGCCATTTAGTACTCAAATTACGTACGAATCAACGTAACTTCTTAGCGGAATAATGGCAGTCATGTAGAATAAATTGTCATTTGCCACCGTTGACCAAGCCGTGTACTATTATCTGAGTTAATTAAGCGAAATGGACGATTAGTGGTTGAATGGGGTAATTGTAGCATAACAGCTCTGTAATTATCAACTAGACGATAAACTGTGTTCGACTTTGTATTGCGTTGAACTATAATATATTGCTGTGCAAAACACCAAACAAGTTCTATAATTATAATTCATTTGACATTTTTAATTTGCATTATTACTTATAGTATTAATATCGAAATGTTTCTAACTTTTGAAAATTGTGCTATAAAACAATTTAGAGAAATTGAAAATACCACTGGATTGTGCAAAACATGCAACAATGTAGCCATAAATGGATTACTATTGTATACAAGGAACTTATAAATAGTAATACTTATTTAGTTTTCTTTTTCAAAATAAAAACACTAAGTTCTTAAAATATCAAATTCAGTTCTTAGTTACTTTCATATTGTTGTTAGGTTTGGTAAAGGCGGAAGATCCAAACCTTAGTAAATAGGCTGAACTAGGAAAACTTATTTTTATTAATACACCACAGTAAACCTTAAAATTACACACTTACTTCACAAAGAAAATAATCGTTTGTATCCGATCAGGTAAGATTTATTATGTGTAATAATTCCGGAGTTTTGAATTAAAAGTCTTTTTTGAAATTTATTCAAAACTAATACGCCTTCTTTGTGATTGTTTGCTACCAATGTCATAATGTAATTATTGTACAGTTAATACTGTTTCTACTTTTTATACTAAAATATTCTGTCATACATTTAATTACACATCCATTCTTTGAATATTGTTTACATACTCTTTACATTAATAAATTAACATATATTATTTTATTGTCAATATGAAAACAAATTTTTTGTAAATATATTTTGCTCTGCCTAAGTAATAAAATGCACACACTTTCTGAATTTATAAATTAATATAAATAAATACAATACATTTTACTCTTTGAGATTATATTTCTGCATTTTAGGTAGGTTAGGATTAGGATACTTTCATTTTGTTTAACAAATGACTTGTTACTTTAGATTTAATTTCGCTAGATATACAGGGTGAATCAGACCACCCGTGTCAGCCTTCGTTTTAACTTACCCTCCCTATTTCGACCCTAGAAAATTCAAATAAAAATATTTTCAAATCTCCAAAATGCCCCAAAAGTGCATTTTTTTGGGGGGGGGGTCGTTTTTGGGAAATTTTTAAATGTAAATTTTTAAAATGAGGTATCACTCGACCTATAAGAGGCTTTACACAAACTTGTCTTCGTCAATGTTCATGCTGAATTACCACATTTAAAAATGGAATTAAAAGATAAGATTTATTCCAGGTGGGATCGAGTCTCGTCATAGAGACAATAAAATTACCCATCCTCTTAACTTTACCAATGTAGTTTGTCCGTTGCAATAGCTAAACCTTAATATTATTCTAGTAGTAGTACTTGGAGAACCTAATTGACTTTCCAGTACATTGGATCCCTCACCAAAGTGTGGATATTTGTGGAAAATAAAGTGTATTGTAAAGTTTTAACTATAAAAAGGAACTAAGAAATATAATTTTGCTGTTGCTTAAGCTACTTCAGTTTTCGTTATTTATTGATAATAGTCAAAGCCAAGAGAAAATTTTGAGCAATAGTTTTAGAAAATTTTATCTCGGATAAACCAATTAATTTCTCGATAAACCACATTTTCCAAAATATTCTTACTTTTTAATAAGGAAAATGCATTAAAAAAGCATGACTTAAGTGAGTTATTTAATTTTTACTTTAAAAAAATGTTAGTAAGGGGATGAGAGGCCTAAGAGATCGTCGACTCAGCCACAGTAGCTAAATCACAGTTGCGTTGGTAGGAAGCTGTTATTATATTGGATTGAATTTTCTTAGGCTGAATTCTGCTCTCCCACCTTTATTAGTTTAACTGGTAAAGTATATACTTTAAACAGAATACTATCTTACGAGGCTATAAAGATTTAAAATGTTTGATACCAATTGAAACCCTATTAAGTGAACATTTGTGTATTCAATTTATACAAGCTGACAAGTAAACATATTTTCGTATTAAAATGATAATATTATGAACAATTCAGAAAATATTTAACAGAAACTGCGACTGTCAAATTCTGTACAAATTCAATAATACATAACAAAAACTTTTTTGTAACATTTTGTAACAGTCTGACTGTATTTCGAACAATAAACATATGTTGTTTACTTCAAATGGTATATTATTTTTTTACAAACGTATTTGAACATCAAACAATTAATGTTTTAAAATTTGCTATGAAAAGTTTGAAGTAATACTTCCTTAAATCAATTGGAAATATTTTTTAATTTTATTTTTGCTTAAGGTTTTACTTTGTGCTAGTTATACTAAGTCTGGGGAGAAGCGAAAGTAAACCGAACGCCGGTAACATGGTTGTTTCTACAGGTATTGTATGTTGGGTGTATTGCCCTAGAATTAAAAAATAATAAGATGCACAACATTTTCTAGGATCAGTTATACTCGAAAACACATTAAATGGATTTAGGTAGAGCGTATTACATAAATAATGGTAATATTCTATCCGCATTAGGAAAATCGTTTGTTTGTTATGAAAATAGTATGGTATTGTGATAAATTAAATCTCAACATTTCTACATAGGTTATCATACACTTTTTTTGGGATTGATAAGAATTTTGACACATCAAACTATCATCAACATTCAGTACTCTTGTATTTAATTTAAAGATACAGAGAAACTAGAATTGTATTTTAAGTGTAGAGTTGATTAGCATTTCTTCCAAAACATTAAAGATGGACGGTTTACGAGGTATTAATAGAAATAAAATGCCTTGTTTTATATAGAATTATGACATATTTTCTCCCCCTAAAACACCTAGCTAAATACCAGTGCTTCGCTACAGGGAATTTGTTTGTTGCATCACTTTGACTCATAATTAATTGTCATATTTTTCTCTCATTTTCTTTCACCTATTATATGACGAAAGTGAATTATAACATGTATATTCAATTAGTTTATCAGTTATTGTTCACTGGCTGCCCGTCAATCGTCTTCGTCACGGTATGTATGCTAAGTAAATTATATCAATAAAAAATAATAAAGAAAATCATTGTGAAGAGCGTCTTCTTTTTCAACCGCTAAATCTGCAGACTGTTCAATCCGTCTTAGCTGGATGATTGCACATCACCCAGATACGTGTTTAATATGTGAATTCATAGATCGGGATAGTTTTGATTAGCTTACGTCTAAAATGTTTTCTTAACTTTAATAACTGCCAAATTTCAGCTCTCTAGCTTTAAGGAATGAATACCAATTAGGCTAATATTTATTGTTTTTAGTGTTTGTGATTACATTTTCAACCCTTAGAAGCACGAAAAAAATTTAAAACTAGTTTATTTTGTATATGTTGTATCTTGTAAAAATTATTTACAAAATTTCAGCTCTCTAGCTTTAAGGAAAATATAAAAATGTATATTTATTGTTTTTAAGGGTTGTTATCACATTATCATCCCTAGCAGCACGTAACGAAATGTACAACTGGTTTAATTTTTATATGTATCGTGTAAGGAATAAATTAATGCACAAAATTTCAGCACTCTATGAATATTAATATTTATTGTTTTTAGCGGTTGTTAACACATTTTCACTTCTAGCAGCACGTAACAAAACACGTGTTTCGTAAGAAATAAATGTACAAAATTTCCTCTTTAAGGAAAGTAAACAAACACCATATATTGTTTTAGGGAATATTAACTCCTAAAGGCAAAATATTTAAAAATCGATCGAAGTTCGCCTCTAGCGCCTATGAACAATTATGTGTACCAAATATTTCACGTTCCTTGGCAGAATTATATTAATATTTATAGTTATATGTTTTGTTACTAAATGTTCACCCATTAGCAGAACGTGACAAAATGTAAAGCTGGTTTACTTGTTATGTCTATCGTGTAAGAAATAAATGTAAAAAATTTCAGCTTTCTAGCTTTAAGGAAAGTATAACAAACAATGTTTATTGTTTTAGGGGTTGTTTCAACCCTTACAGGCCAAACATTTAAACATCCTCTGTTTAGTACCTATGAGCAATTTGTGTACCAAATTTTAAGTTCCTAGGTGGTATTGTTTTTGAGAAACTGAGATCAGTAAATCAATGAGTGGTATTTTTCTTTTGTAAGTATAGATTAAGACATATTTTCTCCCCTTAAAAACACCGAAAAAGTAAGGGTTAATTTAAAATCTAGAGAAAATATGTTGAACATCACAACTAATTTATTGCAGTGCCAAGGGATTGTAAGTAGTTGTATTGTTTAAAATAAATTAATGATTAATTTATAAACTATAGATTTTATTTAAGCATCACCAGTATTTCTGCATTCTTATGCAAATATAGAGTGTAAAACCTTTTGTGCAAATATAAATTCAATAAATTATATTTAAATTTGTATAAATATAAAAACATATTTATAAAACTTTAAATAAAAAGTTTTATATTTAAAAGTTACACTTAAAATATAAAACACACTATGCCTAAGGGACACATAACTGAATGATTTTCCTTAAGATAAGACTAAAGCGGAGTTTCGATATACTATGGTTCGGTCTGTCTGTTTTCAGATTACATGCACAGCAGAAACTAATATAAAATGTAAGAACAATTGCTGACTTTAAGTTTAACAAGTAGGATTATAGTAAATACATTTGTTTTTTGTAAACAAAATGTTGGATACATTTTAAACAACTCCGTCGAATAATAAAATGTCGCCAGTGTGTTGGGTTCGTTGTAAGTACATTAGATATCCAGTACTGCAATGGTTTACCTATTAACCTGGATCGTGCACGTGCATTACTTATACTCTGTGTGAGTTATGTCAGGTGTAAGTAGTAATTCCATGATATTTTTAGGTTACAGATCATATGCAATATTAGAATGCAGCAGTTGTGGAAGTACGAGTAGAATACATTTTTGTTTTAATAGGTATGTCTTATTATATATTTTTTTAGTTTACTTTTCGTATTACCAAAGTTTGTGATTTAAAAACCGTAAAAAAACTATTGTAATTTTGTTATTATTAATTTTTAAAAATTAAATACACCATGGACAATGTTGAAATATACTTGAGATGACTTAAGATGATGATACAAATTTTCTTATTAAATTTAATTAAGAATATCCTATATTGAGTGGTACAACCATTTAAATTAATACAAATTCAGTCTGGTACAGTATGGAGGTTATACTAATTTGGTTGTCTTGAAATTTTGAAAATTTAAAAACATTCAATGAAATTATCAATTATTTTCAAATCATTCATAAGAACACACAATGCATTTTTGAATATTTAATAATCAATATTTATTGAATTTGTAAACATAGAGAATGATTAAAATTTAATAATCTAATTTTGCCATTGTGTTGATATTATTAACCTTTTATGATACCTATATTAATAAGTGCTGTTTATTGTGACCTGTTAATCAACAGGAGTCTACCAAACATCCAAGAATTAAACCAACAACAACTAAACAACGTGTGGTTTCAGCAGGTTAGAGCACCAGTTCATTATAGTGTTAAAGCTCGTCAAATTTTAAATATTAGCTTTCCTAACAAATGGATTATACCATTGTATTTTGATAACATAATTGTTATTCATGATCTATAGAATAAAATGGTCGTAGAGGAGAGATAGAATGGCCACCAGATCTGTCTTCTCTAGACTAATTCTTTTGGGGTTATACCAAAAACAACGTTTACAAAACTAAACCGAGAAACATTGACGAACCTAAAATACGTATAACCGACGAAGCTGGTAAAATAAAACCTGGAATGGTAAGAATATAAGTGTAAACGGATATTACGTTAGGTTGGCGCATTGTGAAATAATACATGGAAAACAATTAGAGTCATTGGTACCTTGCAGCTGATTTAATTTAATGTGATATATAACTTATATCACTTGGAATAAGTTACTTTCTTCTTCTTAGGATTTTCATTTTCGTTAGTAATTTGTTGTTGATAATTGTTTTGAATTTAAATATCTTATATTTTTTGTTGTCTTGCAAACTTGTTTTCATTTCGATGCTACTAATGTTTCTAAGTTATTTCATTGCTCTAATCAGGTTAACACATTTTTGGAAGTTGATTACAATAAATTAGTTTTTTTTAATCACATTTTAAAAGGAAACTTTTACAGCTGTAAAAATGTTATAGTAATATGGGATGTGTTTTACTTTCTCACTATACTATAGTATAGAGAAAGTATAGTGATCGCAAAAAAAATCGATGTTGAGATTTTTGTGGAAATATCCGTTTTGGGACCCCCTGAGTCCAAAAAAGTGGTTTTTACAAAATGTCTGTCTGTATGTATGTCTGTATGTATGTCTGTATGTCTGTATGTCTGTATGTCTGTATGTATACAAAGCTAGAGAGAAAACTATTTAATCGATTTCAACCAAATTTGCACCAGACATGTCCAGTACGCCTGTATAGATGCACGAAAAAGGGTTTTGAAAAATTT
>JAGFPH010019848.1:0-14790 GCA_018207615.1 Philaenus spumarius
TAACAGTTTAATCATGTAACATTTATTATTGCTAATCTACAAGTACAAAGTAGTATCTCATCGTCAAATGGTGTATAGTGCGATCGCTTAAATTAATGTGACAGTAAATCGGACACGACAATGAACTAGGCTACGAAAGTTTTTGCGCGTGCGAGTGGGGTTTTCTTTTTTAAAATTAATAAGTTTGTGGTCTGCTTTTCGTAAGTACAGTGCACTTAAAATTCTTTTTTTTATAAATCACCAGCTCTCTTTAAATTTATAATCTATAATTTGTATGTATTTGAATTTATTTTTCTTTGTCGTATATTTTATGATATTAATAAATGTCAAAGGTAATTTCTAAATCGTCTACTTTGTTTGGCCTAATCTGATCCTTTTCACCATATATCAATCAGGTCATTGAATTCACTACCCGAGATAGAATAAAACTAAAAGTAGAGTCTTGCAATCCAACTGCATTAAATCAAAATCAAGTTTATATTTATTTTATTTATTTTTTGTAAGCTGAGCAACTTACAAATTGGCGCAGCCAACTTTAGGGCTCGTCATATATAGACACTAAACTTACAAACTGGCGCCCAACGTGGGGCCTGAATGATAAGGTGAGGGGGTTTCGTGAAGGTAAAACAATGTAGATCATTTAGTTTAAGAAAGGAAATATTGAAATAAAACTAAGAAATGGCAAATAATTTAGGGGACAGTGGGTTTGAGTCCGAAGTAGTAAATGCCAACTCTACAGAGTTGGATGGAGTGGCACAAGATAAGTTAGACATAGGGGTGGCAACTAGCCTAGACAGTAAAGATTGTTTTGTAGAGGTAGAGACAATGCAAGATAAAATTAAATCAGATAAACTAGATGTAGGCCTAATGTTACAAACGTTAATGCACAAATTTGAAGAAGCTAAAGATACACTAAATGAAAATAACTTGCAATTAAATCAAAAATTTGACTCTTTAAATGAAAATAACTTACAATTAAATAAACAATTTGAGTCTTTAAATGAAAATAACTTGCAATTAAATCAAAAATTTGACATACAAACTAAAGAAACTAAAGATAATTTTTGTAATATAAGTGACAAATTTGACCAACTAAAAAATGACAACACGCAACTAAAAGAAAATCTAGAGAAATTAAATACCAAAATTGAAGAATCTAATAATAACTTGAGACAAGAATTAAACATTCAAATTAATTTAATTAGTGAAAAACAGGATAAACTTGTAAATGACTTTGTTAGTTTGGAAAAAAAGACAGAAAATAAACTAAAAATAATTGAAAATAAGTTTACAGAAATAACAGACTGTAATACAGTTAAAGTGGAAGAAATAAAAAATAACCTGGAGGTTAGGTTAGGTAAAACTGAAACTAAATTTGCTAAAGAAGTAGAAAGTTGTATTGAAAACTTAAAAATAGTTGAAAATAAACTAGTTAGATATAAAAAATTGTGAAGAAAGATATGGTTCAAATATAAGTAAATCAGTGGTAGTAATTGGAGATAAAAGTAATGATACATTGATACCCGAATTTTACAATGAATCAAAAGAGCCACACCCTAAAGTCTTTATTGAAAGTTTAAAAATGTATAGTGAGGTTAAAAATGAGAATTGGGAAATTATGTCATTGTATATGAGAAAATATTTCAAGGAAGAGTCAGCACTCTGGTATGAAGTGCATAGAAAAGAATGGACAAATTTTGAAGAGTTTAGGTTAGCCTTTTTAGATCGTTTTTGGTCAATAGAAAAACAAGAAAACTTGCGAAGTAGAATTATTCTAGGTCAGCAATATTATGGTCAGGTTAAAGATATACATAATTATATTATAAGAAAGTTTCATAAGACACAATTTTTAGTGTAACGGGCCCCGCCTCGTTGGGTTCGGCTCTCCTGTGTCCAAATCCTGAAGCGGCGTTTTCCCTGGTCGGGCTGTACCTTTCTGTCCTAGCACGGACGTACGGGCGTTGTCAGGATGGTGGATGGCGAGAAGGTTCGTTAAAGAAACGGTAAACTCATGGTCGATTTCGAACGTTTATTAAACCATTTAGTACAACGACTACTCTGTTGGTTCCCTAATACTAAGTATTACGCCATGAGGCCAAAGCAAGATCAATCCCCCATTTAATATTGAGTCTAATCGCGGACGCGTTCACTTCCAGACTAACTGAAGCATCTCTCGATGCTTTTCTCTAGCGACCCCCTCCCTTAGTTAACTAGGAATCGTCTTCTCAGCAATGTACCTTTAGCCAGCCTATACTATGTCCGCTGATTGTGGACCCTTTAATATTTAATATCTTTACTTATTACTTATAATTATTTATGAGTTGAGGGGTACCTGTCACCAGGGGCGGATCCAGAATCTGGCCCTGGGGGGGGGCTCTCGATATGGGGGGGGGGGGGGGGTGTAAGGGATACCCCCAAGAGAAAATTTTTTTTAAAAAAGGTTTATTCTAGAACTCAATTTTTTACCTACTTTTCATTAGGTTCATTTCAATTTCAATTACAAGATATAAACACTATTAAATTTAAGCCTGACCTAATAGTTTTTATTAGTCTTTCAGGAGGTCCCCAAGAAATTTTTTGTTGGTTTTGTTGAATTTTTGAATTTTATAAAACTCAATTTTAAGTTACTTTTTACGTTTATTTTGATCCCTAGAAATGTAAGTTATATTATTTACAAGTTAGACAATAATTATATTTATAAGACTGATTTAACATACATAACTATAAACCCACCCTCTCACTAGTCTTCCCTAGCCTACTGCTCCCTGACCAGACACCACTCTCAGAATTAATAAATAAGAATTAAAGATGTGGAAAAAAAATAATTAGCATTACAATTTGTAACATAACATTATTTTAATAAAAACATTTCCTAATCAAATACAAAAAATGTAAGAGTGGGTAAAAGTGTTAATATACACATATTTTAAAGAAATGTAAGAGAAATCTTCCTTCTGTGTTTCCGAGCGAAAACGTTCAACACTTCTTCTGGTTTCAGTCTGTTGGAAATGCCTTGATGAATATTTAAAAGGGCGAGGCCATTTAGTCTTTCTTCCTTCATTGTGCTGCGCAAATAAGTTTTCAGCCTGCGCAATGTGGAGAAGGATCTCTCTGCGGTAGATGTTGTAATTGGCAGAGTGTAAATTATTTGAAGGAGAATCTTAATGTTTGGTAGGTCTGCTTCAGCTTTGTAGGTAGAAGCGTGAGTTTGATCATGGCTAACACAATTCTTTCTCAGATGTTTCCAAATCTTAAGTTCCCCTTCAAGGGCGTCATAGTTAGGCAAGTCATGTTTGTAGAACAGAGCACCTGCCAACACATCTTCTTCATAGCCGTCTGTAATTGGTATCAGCAAAAGCTTCTGTAACTGTCCAATTCGTTCAACCATGCTTTTGGGAAATCTGTCATTGAGTTCACTAATTACAAAGTCAAGGAATGGTATGAAAAGTGATACTCTAAAGTAATCTTCAGTGGATTTTGTAACTTCTTGGTTTGATCTGTGAATTTGAGAATTTGTTGTTCTAGGTTTTTTTATTTCACTATTCATTTGAGAAGCCAAATCCAAGCACTTTTTAAACAGTTGTTTGAAATGTTCCTCACAATTTTCTCTTACTTCAATAAGGCTTGAGATAGTAGCTTCCACAAGATCTTTTGCTTGTAGCACATCCATATTTTCACTCTGCAGCTTTTTTGCCAAAGGCAGGGTTTGACTAAAGACATCAGCTAAAACAACCACACTTACGATAAATTCTGAAGCAGTGATAGAGTGTAACAATGAGAAAGCTTTCCCATCATCAGATATTTCGGCCAGTTTTTCAAGAACTTTAGGTAACGAAGGAAGTGTACTTAAAATGTCAACACCGAATCGTGCCTCTCTACCCACCTTGTTTCACACATTTTTTTTAGAGCATGTTTTCCTTCCTTTAGCAAGTTATTTTCTTTCAAGTAATCTTCAAGAGTATCAATTCTTGATATGGAATCCCTGAAGAAATTTACTATAGAGGATATTACACCAACAGCATTCCTAATACAGGAAATAGTACATGCCTTACTGAGGGCAAGGTTCAACCTATGATTGCAACAGTGTATATATATAGCTAAGGACTGGATTTGGGCTATTCTAGCTTGAGCCCCCTTAAATTTCCCTCTCATATTTGAGCCACCATCAAACGCTTGTCCACGGCAGTTCAAAATGTCTAATCCAAATTTCTTTAGTTCTTCTACTAATGTGGCTGAAATAGATTCACCTGTAGTCTCTTTTACATCAACAAATTTAAAAAAAATCTTCCTTGATCTCAAAACTGTCTATATCAAAATATCTCAAACAAATTGAAAGTTGTTCTGTTAATGATAAGTCAGAAGTCTCATCAGCAATAATAGTAAAATACTGTGATTTTTTACCTTATCACAGATTTTATTTTAAATTACTTCACCACAACATACTATCAATTCATTTTGAGTAGATTTGCTTATATACGAGGCATTTTTACCACAACTTTCAATATGTTTGGCTAATACTGTGTAACCACCATCAATACGATAGTTAATTAAAGCTCTGAAATTCCCTTCACCAAATTGGTTTTCCTCGTTTAACTCCCCATCATCTCTGTGACCTCGTAATGGTATATTCTGAGATCCACACAATATTATGGTTTTGATTATGGGGATTAGTTTTTGTCTATTTTCATTTACTTTTTGTCTTTCTTGGGACTGCAGCGAAAGCAAAACATCTTCGGATTTCCCTTCCATAACCCTTACAAAATCTGTACTCTTCACAATATTGTGCTTGTGATATTCTGTATTTGAATGGTGATTTAAAGTTTCAATTGCCTTTGTATATGCTTTTAAAGGTTCAAGGACAAGCTTTCCAAGCTTAACATTGTTGGTTCCTCCTTCAGAACGTCCATGCATTATGCATACTTTGCACAAAGCACCTTTCAATTTGTCACTATATACTAGCCAAGGGTAAGATTCAAACCATGTTTTCTGAAATGAACGGTTCTTTTTTCCCTCAACAACTACAGGAAACTTGTACTTTAAAGGCGGAATCCATGGGTTTTTGACCCATTGATACTTTTCTTCTGCTGACATTTCAGAAACCATATTTTTGTGTTGTAAAAGTAAGCCAAACTCTCTAGAATGGTGAATATTTTGATTTGGATCTTGCTCACATGAAGAGGTTGAGATATCTTCAAGCTTATCCTTAACTGGGTCGGGACCAATGACATCCTCATCGAGAAGACCAGGTGATTTTGCAGTTTTTTCTTCAGATATGTCATCTTGAATCTATAACAAACAAAACAAATTTGTTTGAGCTTACACATTATAGTAAAAAATTTAATACAAGGCAACTGGACACGCAGGGTTTCTAGAAGTCCTCACTCAACATATTTCTTATCCTTAAGTCATGTAACACAAGTTGTCAGTGAGGTCAAAAATCGTTGAACAGTCAAAAAAATGTTTGAATGGGATATAAATGTAATGATTGGAAAATTGTATGTCAAATTAGTAAAAAACTTGACTATTGCATAACATTTTCAATGTTGAAAGCACTAAAAATTGTATTTATTTATTTCTTAAATAGCAAGTTTTGAAAAATTTACAGTTTAGGCTACATAAATCCTTATTATTTTATAATATTTAACTCTAGGGGCTAGGGGTATTTTTAAGACTGACTTTTAACACACTAAACAATAAAAAACATAAACTGCAATAAAACAAATACTATCAATCCTACAAGATAAATTAATTATTATCTCTCTCAAAAAATTATTCCTACATGAATTATTAGGAGATTATTCGATTTTTTCTGTGCAATACAGAAATTTTACAGTCAATTGGCTGCGAGCAAGACTGATTTGACCGTTACAAAATAACATGCGTTGTAATGGGACTACGTTTGAATTTGTGTCTACTTTGCATACGCGAGAAGTTTATTTTGTTTTTTGGGGCGTTATTATAATTTTTTGAAACAAAGTGGAATATTTTTATAAGAATAAGGTTATTTAAAATTTTCAATTATACAGTTCAATTTCATGATTTTTTTTCTCTACAATTTGAAATACTAAAATTTAGTTTTTTAATAAAGTATATAATTTTCAAAGTATATCTACATTTGTTAGCATTCTTGTAGTAGGAACTTAAAAACTGCTGTCTTCTGATTTTATTTTTTAATTTATAAATATTTTTGTACAGTTCTGTTTAGAACTAAATTACAAAACTTATGTATATTTTGAAAAAAATATATAAACACTGTTTACCGCAAGATATGTAGGCCTAAAGTTTTTCTTCCGTTACTGAACATTTTTTGCTTCCGGAGCTAATAACTTTTAAAATTTTACACCAAACAAATTTTTAGTGGCATAATTGAATTCTTTGGACTATTTTCTACAAAAAAGCTATGTAACACTTTTGTATTGGGATACAATTACTATTTTTGGTGAATTAAAAAAAATGCTTGAAAAAATCTAAAACCCGGTTTGCCAATTTTGTCTATACATTGCCACTTGGAGGGTTTTAACCTATTTTAGTATGGTAGAAAAAAAGTTTTTATTATTCCACATTCTCGGAAACTTGATATCCCCGTCTACAATTATTTGTTTCAAAAAATTAAATTGGTGCAATTTGTTCAGAATTGTAATGAGGTATCTTTTAAAGACACTAGTAATTTGAACTGTAATTTTTTCTTGTACTGTGTAAACAAACTTTTAGTAATTCTGTGACATTTATATGCATAGTTTTAAGTTACAGCGGTTAGTATAGTACTAAACGACAGTAAAATCAAATTAACTCACCTTCGTTTTCTTATGAAAGAATGTGTCTAATCCTAATTGTCTCTTCTTGGAACTCATACTAAACAATGTTGTAAACTAACTCACAGTTTCACAGTTATGAAGGAGGAAGATCTGTCCGACGCTAGACCGCCTAAACGCTAGATGCTAGACTGAGGACTGAGTCTGACTGACGGGGTGACGCTAATAGATAGGCACACTACACAACTCAGGCTTAGAACAATGGCTGCAATGGTGCGACTCTAAAGCTTCGTGTACTGCACTTACCCTGCGGTCATAGTTCGAACTAGCCAGTCAACAGATCTGCTCGCGGTCGGCGAGCGGTAATGACGAACCTAACAGCCCGAACAGCGTATGTCAACCATTGTGAATGAAAAAAATGATATCTACAATCAGTTTTCTGCAAATAATTCTGGATATTATTTGAATGTTTAGAAAATAAAACAATGTATACTTATAATAATTCATAATCGTATATTTATCAATTTTTAAAATCTTTCGCAAACATCAATTTTTCAACAGCTTTTGGGGGGGGCATGTGCCCCTGTGTCCCCCCCCCCCCCTGGATCCGCTTCTGCCTGTCACATTAGACCCGCCCATGCCAATTAGTATTTTTGTAAAACATATAGTAAAGCAGTTGCCTGAAAGTTTAAGATTGATATTGTTAGCCGCAGGTACAAAAGATTTAAATAGCCTAGAGAGAATTGTCATGGATTGGCAAGAAAGTCAATTTGGAATAGATAGGAATAACAGGCAACCACAAACAAATAACTATCATAGACCAGAAAACAATAATAACAATAGGAGTAGCTATAACAATAATAACAATAGAAATAGTCAGTACAATAATTATAATAGAAACTATAGACCAGACCAAAATAGAGATAGGCCTAGAGTAGAAAATATGCAATCAGGTCAAAATAGAGATAGGCCAAATGGATCTCATGACAATCAAAACAAGGGAAACGATCGCAGACAATAGGTAGTCAGGCCTGTGCGTTATTGTCAGAAAGGGTTAGGCCTAAAATAGTATCAGAACAGAAGGTGTGTACGGTAATTTCAGATAGTTGTGACATAACCTCAAATGAAACAGACATGCTTATAAATGAAGAGAATTTTATAGAATTAGAAACTCAACCAGTAAATGGTGATATTATTGAAATCGACTTAGCAATATTTAATAAAAGGTATAAGTGTATAATAGATACAGGTTCGGAAATTACTATTATTAGTGAAGGTATTTATAGAGAGTTGTTGAAGGATCATAAGGATAAGATTATGCAATTACCAATTACAAATATAACCATTATGGGTGTAACGGGTGTAAGGAGTAAGAGGATATCTAAACAGATAGGTTTAGAAGTGTATTTAGGAGGAAAATTGGTGATTATAAACTTTTTAGTGGTTGATGGATTAAATGTAGAACTAATAATTGGTAGTGATTTTTTGAATCTGTATAAAGGAAAAATAGATTTTGAAAGTAAAACTTTAGCGTTAAAGGTAAATGAAGTAGATATTGTTACAAGATTTTCAAGTAGATTACAGAATGATGAAGTCTGTAATTTAAGGTTATGTAATGAAGAGTTAAGCATAGTTTACGATGGTTCTGAAATTGCAAGTGAGGTAGAGAATACAGTATATGCCTACTATAATAAAATGAAATATAATGATACTAAAGTTACTGATAATGATCTGGAATGGGAAGATACACTAAGTAAAGTTTTAAATAATACAAATTTGAGGCAAGATAGTGAAAAGGATAGATTAAAGTTGTTGTTAAATAAATATAAAAAGATTTTTTCAGATAGGCCTGGTAAGATGTTAGATTTCAAAGCAAAGCTTAATATAAATAAAAACGAACAATTTATAAATAAATCTTATGCAATACCTCACCCTAAGAAAGAGGCGGTACATAAAGAAATTGAACGGATGATAGCCAACGACATAATAGAAAATTCTGATAGTCAATTTTCAAACCCTTTAGTTTGTGTTATAAAGAAAGATGGTTCAGTGAGACTTTGTTTAGATGCCAGACAGGCAAATAAAGTAATAATACCTGATAGGGAAGCACCTGAAAATATTGACGACTTGTTACAGCGTTTTGAAGGGGTTAAATACATAACCAGTATTGATTTAGTTAATGGGTTTTGGCAAGTGGAACTGGACAAAGATTCCAGGAAGTATGTAGCTTTTACTTTTAATGGGAGGAACTTGCAATTTAAGAGATTGCCTTTTGGTTTGAATGTAAGTACGTCAATATTTAAGAAGGGGCTGACCAAGGTAATGGGTTTAGAAGTGTTGTCGTTTGCTATTGTCTATGTCGATGATATATGTATTGCATCAAAATCATTTGATGAACACTTAGAACATTTGAATAAAGTTTTTAAACAATTAGAGCAAAATAATGTACCAATTAAGATCAGTAAGTCAAATTTTTGCAAAAAGGAAATAAAATTTTTAGGTTATGAAATATCAGATACAGGTATTAGGCCTGATAAAGAAAAAATAAAGGTAATTCAATTATTTCCAGAACCAAAGAATGTAAAACAACTACAGAGTTTCTTAGGCTTATGTAACTATTATAGAAAATTTAGAGAAAATTATGCTAGTTTAACTTCAAAATTTAAACACTTGTTAAGTAACAATAAAAACAAGAAACAATGGCAATGGAAAGAAGAAGAAAGAAATACATTTAAATTAATTAAAGAAGAATTTTTAAAGGAAATAGTATTAAAACATCCAAATTTTGAAAAGAAATTTTTTATGAGTACAGATGCATCGGATATAGCCTTAGGCGTTGTATTGTATCAAATCAATGATATTGGAGATCATGAAGTTATTGCGTTCGCTAGTAGGAGTTTACAAGACTTTGAGCTTAGATATACAATTACTGAAAAAGAATTGTTAAGCATTATATTTGGTTGCAAGAAATTCAGAGGTTATATTCTGGGAAATGAGATAGTTGTTAGATCTGACCATAGGGCTTTAATATTTCTTAAGAATTGCAAACTAACACATGGTAGATTGTTAAGGTGGATGCTATATTTACAAGAATATAACCTGCAAATAGATTATTGTCCGGGTAAAGAAAACATTGTAGCTGACACTTTGTCAAGAATAAATAATGATTCTGATTTAATGAGAAAGAATGATAAGGGTATAAGTAGAGTTTATAAAACGGTTATGGAAAAACAGTTACAAGATCAGGACAAGGAATTGAAGGTTATGTTTAAAGATTTAATAATAGAACAAAATAAAGATTTGAAATATAAGGATATAATTAATTAGTAATTTAAAAGATAAAGATCAAAATTACCAAAACTTAAAGAAATTTTATTTAATATACAACAATATACTATTCAAGCGATCTCATGAGTTAGATAATTTTAAGATTTGTGTGCCTACAACTATGTTAAAGACTTTGATTGACGACTGTCATGAAAGATATGGACATATAGGAGGGGGTAAATGTTATAAGATCTTAAGACAAACATTTAATTACCCTAAATTAGAAAAGTTTGTAAGAACTCAGCTGAAATGTTGTGTAATCCGTCAGAAGAGCAAAATTAGAACACAAAGTCAGGAAGGTTATATGGTTAACATATTACCAACAAATCCATTAGAATTAGTAGCTGTAGATTTATTTGGTGAGCTACCTGTTGGGAAAGGTGGAGTGAAATATATTTTTGTAGTTCTGGATGTTTTTACTAAATACATAAAGCTATATCCTGTGAAGAGAGCAATTTCAAAAGGTCTTGCTGACAAAATTGTTAAAAATTATCAAGAGGAAATTGGTAGGCCTAAAGTAGTTTTTAGCGATCATGGAAGTCAGTTTCAATCTAACATCTGGTATGAAACACTTGGCTGGTCAGGCATACATATTCGTCATACATCTGTGTACCATCCACAAAGTAATCCTAGTGAAAGATGTATGCGTGAATTAGGAAAAATGTTTAGAATATATGTACACGAACAGCATAAGAGGTGGCCAGAATATGTAGGCTATATAGAAAAATGTATAAACCATTCCATACATGATTCTACCAATTTCACTCCTCATGAGTTAATGTTTAGAAAAGAATGTCCAAGAATATACAAAGAGTTAGTTAGCTTTCCAGTTCAACAACAAATAAATTTTGAAAATAAAATAGTAATTGCAAAAAGGAATCTTAAACTGAAAGCAGGCCAAAGGAAGAGATATCATGATAAAAATATTAAACCAGTACAATATCAAGTAGGAGAGTTAGTCTTAATAAAAAAAATCATTATCTGTCATCTTGCTTAAAGCAGGAAATTAAGAAATTTTTTCTTTTATATCGTGGTCCTTATAGAGTTAAGGGTGTTAAGATGCAAAATGCATATGTACTTGAAGACATAGATACTTATGTAGAAATAGGAACGTACAATGTAGTTGAGTTAAAGAAGTTTCATTCAACCAACGAATAGGCAAAACACGATAGGATTATAGGCAGTGCTTGAGGGGGGTGAATTGTTGGGGGGTGTGTGACAGGTCTGTGTTGAACTGAGTAGGCACAGATACCAACTGGCACATATCCGAAGGCAAGTCATTTCCAGATACAGCACAAGTGTCCTGCGAGTTATCAGAAGGAAATATGAAAGCGGAATACCAGAAAGGTATTCAATAAAGTAGATAGTTGAATGAAACTCAATTTTATAATAACTGTAATAAGATAGTTAAGTAGTGGTAAGGAGATAGGTACTTATAATGTGATAGAGTTGAGGTGGTACTGCGTTACAAACCAAACTTCTGCTCCGACGTAATTTATTACTAGGTGTTAGATTAGTAAATACTGGTAACGTTAGTAGGGTTATACATTATTAATAAGTATATAATTTGAATTGAAATGTTGAATAACATGGATTATGAAAATCTGCTTCAGTAGTAGTGTAGCCAGGTATGGTTTGATACGTCATCATTGTGGGTCATGGAGACAGCAATATTGAGTCATATCTGGTGATTTAAGGGTAGGGCGTCCCTAAAAAATGGCCAAGTAGTCAGTGTATGTTCAAGTGAGTGTGCACTGGTGATTTCAGGTTGTAGGGTCCATATAAAACCTTCTCAATTTAGATGTTGGTCAGATGACGTACCACATCACAAATTACAATCCATAAGATTGTTATGTAAATTAATGTCAATACATGAAGTTTATTTTAATTATAGAAAGTTATCATAGGTGTGGCAAGATAGGATGATAGGTGTTAGGCACAAGTAGGTAGATTATAGGAAGGTGATAGAATGGTTTAGTAAATTCTAAGGGGAATGCCAAACTTTGAATTTATTTCAATATTTCACATACCTGTTGTGTATAGAATAATGTATATAAACATAATATTGATTTATTGATATATTATTGATTTATTTTGTGTATTCATGTGTTTTTGATTTTTAATATTTCTTATATAGTGAATTTCGAACTCTGTTGAACTCGGAAATTTCTTAAGTGAAGTGAACTTGAACTTGAATATTTGAAGTTAGATTTTTTGTGTTTTGCATTGTAGTAAATTCATGTTTCGGAGAGAAATGGAATGTAATATTTGTGTTTTATATTTGTGTATCAATGTTTATTTTAAGAAATTTGAATTCATAAACTTATTGTGTTATGTAATGAGATTTTGAGTTGAAGTGTACTTTGTCAAGTTGGTGATTGGGAGTCATCAAACATGAGTTCAAATTGGAAGATTTGTCTCATGTTTGAGGGGGTTTTGTAAGATCTCCAACTTCCCAAAGTATAAAATAATATAGAATAGGACCATAAGTCAATTTTAGAAAGAGAGCATTTTTATTTTTGAATTTAACTTAATTTATATTACAAATGTTTTTTAGAAAGAGAGCTTAATAATTAGAAGCATTTTAACGTAAAGGAAATAAATATAAAAGGGCAGACAATTTTAAAGTACATTTCAGTAGAATAAAAATAAAAGGCAGACAATTTTTAAAATCAATTATTTTAAATTTAAAAGTAGGGTTTGAGAAGATGGACAGTCTATGTACTAACGCCAAGACACGGAAATTATACGAGTTTTAAGACACAGTTAGAAAGGCAACGTCCAAAAGTCTAGACGAGATAAGCGAACACCTGCAAGCCAATTCCTGGAGAAACAGTCTACGTGCGATTTCACACGCAAGATCCACAGGGATTGCTTTGGTAAGCAACCAACGTATCTGACGAAATTTAACATCCGTGTGTCATCAGACGTTTTCTGATTGGTGGAGAGGAAAGAGACGCTGGCCGAATGTAGCGTGTGAGAAGGACGCTAAGGGCACTTATCAACGAGAAACCAAGCAGTGAACGTCGCTTGAAGTGTTGCGCGTTATGCGTTGTGCATTAACAGTTTAATCATGTAACATTTATTATTGCTAATCTACAAGTACAAAGTAGTATCTCATCGTCAAATGGTGTATAGTGCGATCGCTTAAATTAATGTGACAGTAAATCGGACACGACAATGAACTAGGCTACGAAAGTTTTTGCGCGTGCGAGTGGGGTTTTCTTTTTTAAAATTAATAAGTTTGTGGTCTGCTTTTCGTAAGTACAGTGCACTTAAAATTCTTTTTTTTATAAATCACCAGCTCTCTTTAAATTTATAATCTATAATTTGTATGTATTTGAATTTATTTTTCTTTGTCGTATATTTTATGATATTAATAAATGTCAAAGGTAATTTCTAAATCGTCTACTTTGTTTGGCCTAATCTGATCCTTTTCACCATATATCAATCAGGTCATTGAATTCACTACCCGAGATAGAATGAAACTAAAAGTAGAATCTTGCAATCCAACTGCATTAAATCAAAATCAAGTTTATATTTCTTTTATTTATTTTTTGTAAGCTGAGCAACTTACAAATTGGCGCAGCCAACTTTAGGGCTCGTCATATATAGACACTAAACTTACTTAGACACTAGCTTCCAAATTCAATGTTTTCATAATATTAATGTAAGTTTTTCTTTGTATGCCAATCTCAATACTGTTCATAATATTGGTGTTTGGTCCTTAAATGTTTTAAAGTCAAGTAGGCCATTTGCAGTGCATTTTTGGTGGACAAAACGTGCGAACTCCGAAATTTTTCCGAAATAAATCATGAAAGTTTAAATCTTACCGATTCTTATCGTTTTTGTACTTATCCGAAATATTGTGTCTATGCGGAGCAGCGGCAACAAACATGTGCCCTGTTTTACCTATCGGGACATTTTTTTATATACTTGTATTTGATTCTTCTTTAATTTGCAGCAAATTGTGATTTGATACAATCAAAATTGCAAAAGATATTAATAAAAAACCGTTTCTAAAAACGCATTTTTTTTCAACAAAACGGTAAAAAAAAGTATTTTAAAAACTGTTAAAAATACAAAACCATATGATTGTAAAAATATAAAGTCTTATGAAGAGTTTAAAACCTGAAACATCAAAATCGGTCAATTTTTCGTCAGCAGCGAGGTCATTAAAAAAAAGTTAGTTTTTTTGAGTTTTTGGCAAAAGTTTTGGGAATATATAAAAACAAATTTGTGGGCTTAAACTACATCAATATACCAACCTTTTGTCAAAAACCGCTTGTTCCTAGGCCAAACAGGGGCCAAGTAATGTAATTGTTAATTCAAAAAGGGTTTTTTGTTAATTACTTTTTATCACGACAAGCTATTTAAATTTCGTTTATTCCAAACAACGCGGATGAAAATTCCTCACAAAAAAGTATATTGCTATTTTTCTGCTACCTATTATACTTTTTGAGTTATTTCCAAAAAACCGTAATTACATATATATAACTGGTTATAACAAAAAAAAGCTCAAGGTTATATTCGGGAGAAACTTAGGGGCTTATTATTGAGCCCATTTGAAAAAATTTTGGAGTTCGCACGTTTTGTTCACATTTGCCTTTTTTAGAACCACTGCTAATGGCCTGAAGGTTCTGTTTGCATTTGCTCAAATTCACGTATCATTTTCAGGCAAATAGTAAATAACAGTTGCAATAAATAAACT